>OX421944.2:0-50000 GCA_949128155.2 Xanthia icteritia | reverse complement strand
ACTCGCACTCGCTGTAGGTCAATGTGCACTCGACCCGCCAATGTCAGCCTCTGCCACACCGCAGGGGACACCTGCAAGATGATGTGGCACATGTGGGGGTTCCTCGTCTTGCGACGGTACTTCACCCCCAATCTCAAATCCTCCGCAGGCATGTCTCCTATCAGGTGGGTGTTTTGCCTTTTCAGGGCTTGGATAACCTCCACATCCGAGTGGCAGGAGAGGACGTCTTTAATAATTATTAGCGGATCCTTATTCCTCATTTCTTCCACCACCAGACTACCCGCTTTCCTGATTCTTTCAGTCACTTTGGTCATCTCTTCCTTGGTCTTGAACCCAAGCACAACCTTTTGGTCCCTCGCCTTGCGCAGCCGTTCGACCCTGGTACCTTCGTTTCTGGCATTGACCGCCGTCCTAAGCTTCTCAATAACCTCTTCACCGGTGTCCTGATCATTGAACGATGATACGACCACCGAGTGAAGAGGCTCTTGGATGTGCTGCTTTGAGCCGGCGGCCATCTCCGCGAAAGTCGGACCCTGGCCTGCGACGAAGCGAGGAGCCTGCTGGAGATGCTCCGACAGAGCTTGAGTATGGTGTTGGCACTCCTGCATTGCCTGTTTATGCTCTTTGAGGCCTTCTACAAGGCTCTGCATCAGCTCCGTCGGCTCATCCGTGGTCAGTCTCAATGGCACGACTGTCGATGTGGCTGCTGGTATGACCACAGGTGCGGGTGCGACAGGAGATTTGTTTCGCTCTGACTCTTTAACGAGTTCATAGAGTCTGTTTATGGCGTCGAGTACCGCCGTCTTAATTTCGGTCTTGAGGTTGCGAGAGTTGCCCAAATGAAGCTTAGCTTTATTTAGGCAAGCTCTCGCCTCCGCTGTGAGACTGGGGTACCCGGGCTCAGTCCTCTTTGGCGGTCTTGCGGTGTCCATGTGTCCCCGGCGCGTCTCCAGAGTGCTGGTGGCAGGTGGTGTGGCGTCACGTTTTGGGTTGACCGGGGACTTTGCCTGGAGCTCAGCTTTCCCGGCCTCCCATTCCCCGATGCTACGCCTCACGCTGGGAAGCGAGGGTCCAGCCTTCTCCGTTGAACGCGGCGAGCCCCTAGAACCTGACGAGCTTACTTCTTTGGCCGGTGTACGCAACATGGTGTCGACTTTTGTAAAAGTGTTATTCATAAAAATAAAATGTCAGTCAGAGGACACTGGTGTTACTTCTGTGTCCCTGTAAAGGGGGGATAAGCACAAAAGCAACCAAAACTAATTTAAAATAAATTTGTCCTACGGTCGAACGACCATAAAGTCACTTAGTGGTAAAAATTTGAAAGCTCCGTCAAAATTATGTCTACTGCCGTTAAAACACGTTGTTTAAGGGCTGGTCTGAGGGGACTTAGATGTAGATTATACAGAAAGAAAATAATTTTCAAATATTTATTCAAAACCGAAAGTTTACCTGGCTAGTAACAAATGGGAGGGTGGGAGGGCAATTTTTTGCGGTTCTAAGTTCGCTAGGCGCACGTGCGAGGTGTCAAAAGACGCGTCTCCGCGCGGGCTAGCGAGCTATTCGGTTACTGAAATTTAAGCTGAAGAAAATTTTTGACTTTTGGTCGAAAAACGTATTTTTCGAGCGAAAAGTATGTGAAAACCGGGAATTACGACTACCAAACGGGACTCGAGCTCGCGGAACGCGCACCAGAATACAGGTAAGGCAGGTAATTATCTATTGAAACTAAAATCTGAAATGGTTTTGAAGAAAATATTTTGAGATAAAAATTAATTTATATTTTCGTAAAGAAAAATGTTGAAATTTTTTCTGAGTCCCAGAACGAAAAAATATTTTCGCGTTATTGTCAATTTTAAATAGTCAGATAGTAGGACGGAGCCTATAAAAGATCAAATCAGCTGAAAACAGCTTCGAAAGTTATAACGGTTTCATGGGTTAGGTTAGGTTAGGTTAGGTTAGGTTAGGTTGCACCCTGGGCAACGTCAGCTCCAATTGCCCACCTGCTTTTGGTGGACAATTGGGGCTGGCGGCTAATCTTCAACAAACTGGGAAGGGCGGCGGTTCCATTCACCGATCATCTTTGATGGTCGAGGAAGGGAACCGGGCTAGGGGCGGGACGGCTAGTCCGTCATGGGGATAGGCCTGGTGGCCATCTCACGTCCACACCCCCCCTGCTTACAGAGGGTGAGTCTAGTGGGCGTAGAGTGGGGAGGGAAGAGGAAGACAACCTCTATAAAAAAATTACCCCAATCTCAAGGTCGAGCGTGCCGAGGGGATGAATGGCCGGGGGTATCCGGTCGCTAGCGCTGGGGGGGGATACAGGGGAAATGGGACCATACCCTTTAAAGGAAAATAAATATGCACAAGACAAACGAGAATAAACTACCCCAGGGCGGTACCGGCTGCTCTGCAGCTGGAGAGTCCGCCACGTTCCCTTCGGGAACGTCAAGCCCCCATTCGTATTCTGGGGGGGGCAACGATTGTCTACCACTTGCCCATGGCAACAAGAGTCGAGGAGGCTCATCGCGGTCTCGGTCGTTCGAGGACCTGACAAATCCAGATTTGTCGGGTCGTCGAATGGGCGGCACCGCCGGCCAGCGAGAAAGGGAGCTCCAAAAGAACCCGGAGTTCCCGCGCGTTGTGGTCGCACCACTTGCCGTCACTGACGGCAACGCGAGTCGAGGAGACTCAAGTCCCGAAAGGGACCAATCGTCCGACCGGGGGGAGTCGCGGAGGAAGCGCGGTCCTTCCCCGGTCGAGGTCAACGTGGCGGCGGCTAAGGTGCCAAAGGCACGGGGTGGGCGAGGTCGCGCGGTAGCGAGTGGAGTCCCCGCTCGGCTGCCGGAGCGCGACAAGCGGGGTCGCTTTGTGCCAGTTTCGGCGGAGAGCGACCCCGAGCCAATGGTGGAGGAACAAGGTGGGGGCAGCACTGCGTCCCTGCTAGAGGCCAACCGAGCGGAGGCTAATGCAGGAAAGAGGGCTCAAGTGAGGGCTGTCGCGGCTGACGAAGTCAGCGAGTTGGCCCGACAGGCCCGTGAGCGGCGCTCTGCTCGGATGGCTGCTGGAGGGGACATCTCTGGGGTGGCGCTCAGTCGCCAAGTTTTGGACGGCGTGGATGTTGTCCTGAAGGTTGCCACCAAATCGGGCAACTTGAAGGGCACATTCACGCGTGCTCTCAAGGAGGCGGCTGAGGGGATTCGGGAGGCGGTTGAGGTCCTCCTTAATCGCACTAGCACGGAGGAGACGGCGAAGCTATGGGAGGAGAATGGCCGTCTCCGATCCGAGTTGGAGGACCTCAAGCGACAGTTCGCCGCCCAGAGGGCAGCACCTGCGGCCTCCGGCTCCTCTACCGTCGCGGCCCTGTCGTCGGCTCCATCGGTCCCGTCGTCGACGCCTGCGCTTGCGGATGCGGAGGTCGAGAGGATCGCACGCATCTGCATGATGCAGTGTGGTGCGATGTTGGGTGCCCGGATGGAGGCCATAGAGGAGAGACTCCTCCCGGCGGCAACCCTTCGCCCACCGCTCGCTGCGGACAAGCGGAGGAAGGAGGGGGCCGCTTTTCAGGGGCCCAATACCACCACGGCGGCTGGGTCCAGCCAGTCGGGAGGGAGGACCAGGGGGCCCACGGAGGGTACGCGTGTCCCCACTTCCCGGGCAGCTGCGCCACCGGCGGCCGCGCCCGGGCCTACCCCGGAAGCCTGGACGACGGTCGTCAAGAGGGGCCGCCGTCGCGGGACGAAGACGGCACCACCGCCACCGGCACCCGCTGGAGCACCGGCACCAAAGAAGGCCCGGGGACCGCCTAAGGTCAGAGCACCACGCTCCGCGGCTGTAGTGCTCACGCTGCAGCCCGGAGCCGTCGAAAGGGGCGTTACCTACGCGGCGGTCCTGGCAGAGGCGAAAGCCAAAGTCGCGTTTCCCGACCTCGGCACACCGTCCGGCTTCAAACTGAGGCCGGCGATCACGGGAGCGCGGCTGCTCGAGGTGTCGGGTGCCTCTAGCGGCGAAAAGGCGGACATCCTGGCCGCCAAGCTGAGAGAGGTCCTCAATCCGGATGACGTCCGGGTGTCCAGGCCGATGAAGACCGCTGAGCTGCGCGTCGATGGTCTGGACGACTCGACGACCCCGGCTGAGGTCATGGCGGCCGTCGCCCGAGTAGGTGGATGTCCGCCCGAAGACGTGCGGACGGGCGACATTCGCGCCGACGCTTCCGGGCTCGGCACGATCTGGGTGCGGTGCCCGGTGGCGGCGGCGAACAAAGTCGCTGACGGTGGGCGTTTGTTGGTGGGGTGGGTTGCAGCGAGAGCTAAGCTGCTGCAGCCCAGGGCCATGCGGTGCTACCGGTGCCTGGACTTCGGGCATGTCCGAGCACGGTGCACCGCCGAAATAGACCGCAGCGACCAGTGTTATCGCTGCGGTAAGCCCGGCCACAAGGCGGCTCAGTGCTCGGCGGCGCCAAACTGTAGCCTCTGTACAGCTGCAGGGAGGCCCGCCGGACACAGGGCGGGTGGAAAGGCCTGTGGCGTGCCCGCCAACAACAAAAAGAAGAGAAGGGATGCCAAGGCTGCGGGGGGCTCTTTACCCCCCCCTCAGCCTGGCTGCCCTTCGGCCGACTCCCGGCCTAGGAATGGTGCGGAGGGAATGGAATGCGCATAATGTCTATACACCATTACCATTTCCTCCAAGGCAATATCAACCACTGTGCCAGAGCTCAGGATCTCTTGATCCAGAGCATGGCAGAGTGGTCGATTCACGTGGCTGTGGTCGCCGAGCCGTACTTTGTCCCCCCCCGGGATAGCTGGGTGGGAGACCTTGACGGTTTGGTGGCCATCATTGGCGGGGCTCTCGTCAACCCGTCCCGAGGTCACGGCTGGGTAGCCGCCCTCGCAGACGGCATTGGCGTTGTTGGAGCGTATTTTTCGCCCAACAAGAGTCTCGCCGACTTCGAGAGGTTTCTTGTCGAGTTGGGTGCCGTCGTGGGCCAACTCCATCCTCGCCCCGTGCTGTTGCTGGGCGATCTCAACGCCAAATCTGCGGCGTGGGGATCCCCAGTGACCGATGCTAGGGGTGAGGCATTGGAGGAGTGGGCGGTCACGACTGGCCTGGTCGTCCTGAACCGGGGCTCGGTCCACACGTGCGTGCGGCAGCGGGGCGGATCGATTGTCGACGTCTCGTTCGCTAGCCCTGCTGTCGCGAGCCGTGTTCGTGACTGGCGAGTCGCCGTGGAGGTGGAGACGTTGTCGGATCATAGATACATCCGTTTCGACGTCTCCGCCCAAACCGCTGGCGGCCGCAGATCATCAGTCTCGCGAATGGACGGCCCGCGCTGGGCGCGCAAGCGCATCGACAGGGAACTTCTCGAGGAGGCCGCTATTGTCCAGGCCTGGAGCCGGGAGTCGGCAACGAACGGACCCGTCGACGTCGACGTCGAACAGGAGGCGCTGTGGTTCCGCGGGGCGATGACGCAAATCTGCGACGCGTCCATGCCCCGGGTCCACGCACAGTCCGCAAGGCGCCAGGTGTACTGGTGGTCCGCCGAAATCGCGCACTTACGAGTCGCGTGCGTGGCGGTGAGACGCCAGTACACCCGTTATCGAAGACGACGTCGTCGGGTCCCTGACGAAGAAGCCGCGCTGTATGAGGTGTACCGCGCGGCTAAGGGGACTCTGTGGCTGGCCATCGGGGAGGCGAAGACGCGAGCCAGGGAAGGGATGTTGGAGACTCTAGACGGGGATCCGTGGGGGCGCCCTTATCGAGCGGTTCGAGGGAAACTAAGAGCCGCAGCGCCCCCACTTACGGAGAGTCTCCAACCCGAGCTGCTGGATGAGGTAGTCGCAGCCCTCTTCCCGGCAAGAGCGGAGCACACTCCGCCGCCGATGGCTTTGCCCACAGCCGCAGAGTCTACGGAGGAAAACGCCATCAGCGTCCCAGAGGTGACACAGGCAGAGATGGGGGCGGCCGTGATGCGGCTCCGGGCCAAGAATGTGGCTCCGGGGCCAGACGGAGTTCACGGCCTAGCATTAGCCCTCGCTCTGAAGGAGCTAGAGCCCCAGCTAAGAGGACTCTTCACAGCGTGCCTGGAGCGGGGCCAGTTTCCCACTTTGTGGAAAAGTGGTCGTCTGGTCCTGCTCAGGAAGGCGGGGCGCCCTGCAGACTTGCCGTCCGCGTACCGGCCCATAGTGCTGCTAGACGAGGTGGGTAAGCTGTTCGAGCGTATACTCGCAGCCCGCCTCGTCGGCCACTTGTGCGGAGAGGGGCCGGACCTGGATGAGAGCCAGTTCGGCTTTCGGCATGGGCGCTCCACCATACACGCAATAGCGCGTGTGAGAGTCCTGGCGGAGGAAACGGTGTCCCGGGGTGGGGTGGTGGTGGCGGTGTCCTTGGAC
Source organism: Xanthia icteritia (assembly GCA_949128155.2). Lineage (NCBI taxonomy): Eukaryota > Metazoa > Arthropoda > Insecta > Lepidoptera > Noctuidae > Xanthia > Xanthia icteritia. Next base: position 43,614 of record OX421944.2, on the reverse strand, counting down.
ATCTCCAACGCCTTCAACACCCTGCCCTGGAGTTGTATTCGGGAGGCACTGCGGTACCATCGGGTGCCTCCCTACCTCCGCCGCATCGTTGGGGCTTATTTGGCGGGGAGGTGTGTCACCTACGTGGGACGTGATGGCGGAAACCAGCGCCTCATGTCGTGCGGTGTTCCACAGGGATCGGTTCTGGGGCCGCTCCTGTGGAACATCGGGTACGACTGGGTGCTGAGAGGCGAGTTCCCACCGGGCGTGGACCTGACGTGCTACGCGGACGACACGCTGGTCACGGCTCGGGGGAAATCGCACAGGGAGGCAGCGTTGCTGGCGACGGCTGCGGTCTCACAGACGGTGAGCCGCATACGGCGCCTCGGCCTGGAGGTGGCCCTCAACAAGTCGGAGGCCATGGTGTTTCATGGTTCCCGGCGGGCGCCACCGCCCGGATCACACATCGTGGTCGGGGGGGTCCGAATCGCTGTCGAGCCCACCATGAAATATCTGGGACTGGTGCTCGACAGCCGATGGGATTTCGGCCCCCACTTCCGGCGGTTGGCGCCCAAGTTGTTGGGCGCGGCTGGGGCGCTGTCAACGCTGCTTCCCAATCTGGGGGGCCCGAGCGCCGCTTGTAGGCGGCTCTACGTGGGGATCGTGCGATCGATGGCCCTTTACGGGGCCCCGATCTGGGCGGCTGACCTGACGGCCGGTAGCATCTCTGTTCTGCGAAAGCCGCAGAGAGCTATGGCCGTCAGAGTCATCAGGGGGTACCGCACGATCTCCCACGAGGCGGCTTGTGCACTGGCCGGATCCCCGCCCTGGGACCTGGAGGCGAAGGTACTCGCGTCACTGTATCGGTGGCGCGAGGAAGCGCGGGCGCGGGGCGAGCGGCCGATGCAGCGCCATTTGGAGCAGCGTCGGTCGCAGCTTCGCGAGGTCCTGGTGGCGGAATGGCGGGACAGGCTTTCACGCCCTACCGCCGGCCTCGTCACCATCGAGGCGGTCCGGCCAGTGCTCGACCTCTGGCTCGGGAGGAGGCACGGCTCCCTGTCATTTCGGGTGACACAGGTGCTCTCGGGGCATGGTTGCTTCGGGAAGTACCTGTGTCGCATAAACAGGGAGCCGGACGCCCGGTGTCACCACTGCGTCGACTGCCGGGAGGACACGGCGCGGCATACGCTGGCAGAGTGTGCCGCTTGGGAGGAGCCGCGCCGTGCCCTCATCAGTGAAGTAGGCAGTGACCTGTCGCTGCCGGCCGTAGTGAGTGCGATGGTCGGCAGCGAAGAGTCCTGGGACGCGGTGGTATCCTTCTGCGAAGTAGTAATCTCGCAGAAGGAGGCTGCGGAACGGGAGAGAGAGATTTCATCCTCTCACCCGGCCCGCAGCAGGCGCACCGGGCGTCGGCGGAGGGCGGACAACGCCCTCTTCCAGCCCCCCTAAATGGGTCCAGGGGCGACGGACCCGGGGACGTCCGTCGCCCCCCATACATCTGGACCCGAGGCGGCGGCGCGTAGTGTTCCACGCGCGCCCCTCTTAGACGTCGCGGGGGGAGTCAAACACCTCACTCCCCCCGCCCGACGAGACGGAGCCCGCAGAGGCGGGCTGGCACCAGTCGGGGTCGCGGAAGATTTGAACGTTCCCGCGACCCCGGCGTAGGTGTGAGATGGAACACCGGGGTGGTTTTTAGTCAGTAAGAGTCTGACAGACCCCTCTGCCCACCCCAGGGCGGAGGACATCCATGAGGATTTTCCACCCCGAACAAAAAAAAAAAAAAAAAAAAAGGTTAGGTTAGGTTAGGTTAGGTTAGGTTGGGGGATCCCCCACAGCGCATACTTCCACGTAGTTTCCCCCGGGCAACGCCGTGTCTGACCACCGTAACGGAGTGGCAGACCGGCGGCTAAAGTGCGCTGTGATTCGCAGACTAAAAAACGCGGTCGTCTGCGGATATGAAGAAAAAGTCAAGCCGAGACGCCTCTGGGCGATTTTATTCGGATCGCTCCTCACAGGGCGATTCAAACGGCCCTTCTCAGGGCCAATCCAACGGCCCTTCTCAGAGCCAACCCAAAGGCCCTTCTCAGGGCCAATCCAACGGCCCTTCTCAGGGCCACGCCGGCGGCGCTTTGGCGTCGGAAGCTGACCGCGCACCGTCCGCGGCCAGCTTGTTCAGCAGGCCGGACGAGTTGTCGGACGCCGACGAGTCCAATATGGACACGTCGGCGGCCGAAAACGACCGCCCCAAGCGGAAGAGGGCCGATCTGAGGCTCGGGTCCGGGGGCTCCTCGGAGTCGGTCGGGAGTAGGGCAAAGAAGAAGTCGAAGTCTAAAAAGGCTTCGACTTCTACTCCGTCTTTGGCTCACGATGTGGGCTTGGTGGACGCCGAGCGCCAGCTAAACCTGGCGAAAAAGGCGCAACTCCAGGTGGACCTGGAGGAGAGGGTCGCCGCCAAGGAGCGGCAGGCGCAAGCCGCCAGGTCGAGGGCTGGCTATGGTGCATCCAATGTACTATATGCTGACCACTCCCTGGCGGAATTGGAGCGCATGGCGCAGGAAGACAAGGAGGAGGTTCTGGAGGTCGCCTCTAAGTCCTCCAATTTGAAGGGGACCTTCCAGAAGGCCCTCAAATGCCGGGCCGCCAGCATGCACGGCATTGTCGTGGAGCTGGTGAAGCGGACGGCCACAGACGAGACGCGGCAGCTGCAGGCGAAGGTGGATCGTCTGCAGGCGGAGGTCAGCCAGCTACACCAGAAGCTGGCTGAGGTCACGGCCCGGCCTGCCCAATCACCCCCAGATGCGGTAGTAGGAGGCTCCTCCTCCCCTGCCAGCCTTGAGGCAATAATCCGCGGTGTCGTCATGGAGGAGAGGGCCTTCATCAGAGGCTGCTTCGCAGGAATCGAAGACCGGCTCCTGCCAGAAAAGCGGCTCCGCCCGCCGCTAGCGGCGGATTTGAGTCCACCACCGACGGAGCCGGAACCTGCGCCTCTGGGAGGCCCGGCATCAGGCGAGCAGCCCCGGGGCCCGAAGCCGTCCAAGGGCAAAGGCAAGGGCAAGAGGACCACGGTGGCCCCTCAAACACCCACCACGAGCGCGGAGGGAGCGCCTGGGTCGTCTGCCACTCCAGCAGCCCCCCGGAACTCGCAGGGCGAAGACGCCCTTCTTCCCTCCACCACCCCGTCCAACCAGTCGTGGACGGAAGTGATCAGGGGGGGTAAAGCGAAAAAGACCCCCAAGCCCACTGCGACTGCTCCTACAGCCGCAGCCAAAAAGGGTCCAGCCGGCGGGAGGAAGCTGGTTCCTCCCAAAACCGCGGCCGTCGTGGTGACCATCACCCCGGAGGCCGTGGAGCGGGGCGAGACGTATGAGTCCGTCCTAAGACGGGCTCGTACCAACGCGGATCCTTCCCGGCTGGGGATCGGCAACATCACGTGCCGCCGAACCCTAGCCGGGGCTCGAATTTTCGAGTTCTCGGGGGAGCAGCGCGGCGCAAATGCGGACCTCTTCGCAAAAAAGTTGCAAGAGGTCATCGCGGATGCGGCAACGGTCGTCAGACCTGTAAAGACCGCAGCCTTGGAGGTGGCCGATCTGGATGATTCGGTCACCAAAGAGGACGTGGTCGCGGCCGTTGCGGTGGCTGGAGGCTGCGATGCTGGCGCGGTGAAGGGTGGAGCCATCAGGCTCGGCCGCCGCGGCATGGGCACCATCCGCATCGAGTGCCCAGTCGCTGCGGCTGGGGCCGTCCTTACTGCGACCAAAGGACGGCTGCTTGTGGGCTTCAGCTCGGCTGTGGTTCGGCCACTTGAAGACCAGCCTATGCGCTGCTATAAGTGCTTCGCGTTCGGCCACACCCGAACCACGTGTCCCTCCAAGTTCGACTGGGGAGACTGTTGTTTCCGATGCGGGCAGGAGGGACACAGGAGTGCCACTTGCCACGCCGCCACGCTTCGCTGCGCGGCGTGTGCCGCCAGTGGCCGCCCCGCGGACCACAAGATGACGGGCAGGAGCTGCAAGCCCCCCGCGAGGAAGGGCATAGTGCCGGCGCAGGATCGCCCTGCCGCCACCACCGCCGCCGAAGTCGCCGCTGTAGCTCCAGCGGCGGTAGCCGAGGAGGGATGTGCGATGTTGGAATGATGATTTTCAACTACCGCATCCTCCAGGCGAACACCAACCACTGCAGAGCGGCCCAGGACCTGGTGGTGCAGGTTATGGCCGAGTGGTTGGTGAACGTAGCGGTGGTCGCCGAGCCCTACTCAATCCCCGGCAGCTGGCTGGGTGACGAGGACGGCTCGGTGGCACTAGCGGCGCGGTCTTCCACAGACTCCCCTCCCCTCTCGCTATTAGAGAAGGGACCGGGATACGTGGCCGCCGCGTGGGGAGAATTAGCCCTCGTGGGCGTTTATTTCTCCCCAAACCGCCCAGGTGGAGGCCAGCAGGCAACGGATGCGGGGGCACCCTTGCCTGTATTGCACAAGCCTCCACCAGTGTCGGACGGGAATGGCCAGGTGTTCCCGGCCATTCCCGTAGCCCCCCAACCTGGGGGGCATGCGGGGCCCGCCAGCTAGGCGGGCATGCGCCGGGAGGGTTGTGGATGTAAAGGCTGAGCCGGTTTCCCATGGCCCTCCCATCACGGCGATGTGGGAACACCGCTGAGTTTTAGTGGGTATACTGTCATTCTGACAGGAGTCCCACATACCCCGTCTCGTCCCCCACGAGCGGCAATGCATAAAGCATTTCTCAGCGACAAAAAAAAAAAAAAAAAAAAAAAAAAAAGGTTAGGTTCCCGCCAGCTAGGCGGGCATGCGCCGGGAGGGTTGTGGATGTAAAGGCTGAGCCGGTTTCCCATGGCCCTCCCATCACGGCGATGTGGGAACACCGCTGAGTTTTAGTGGGTATACTGTCATTCTGACAGGAGTCCCACATACCCCGTCTCGTCCCCCACGAGCGGCAATGCATAAAGCATTTCTCAGCGACAAAAAAAAAAAAAAAAAAAAAAAAAAAAAAAAAAAAAAAAAAGGTTAGGTTAGGTTAGGTTAGGTTAGGTTAGGTTAGGTTAGGTTAGGTTAGGTTAGGTTAGGTTAGGTTAGGTTAGGTTAGGTTAGGTTAGGTTAGGTTAGGTTAGGTTAGGTTAGGTTAGGTTGGGGGATCCCCCACAGCGCATACTTCCACGTAGTTTCCCCCGGGCAACGCCGTGTCTGACCACCGTAACGGAGTGGCAGACCGGCGGCTAAAGTGCGCTGTGATTCGCAGACCAAATACGCGGTTGTCTGCGGATATGTCGAAAATGCAAAGCCGTGACGCCTCTGGGCGTTTTTTATCTAATCGCCTCTCACAGGGCGATTCAAACGGCCCTTCTCAGGGCCAACCCAACGGCCCTTCTCAGGGCCAATCCAACGGCCCTTCTCAGGGCCACGACGGCGGCGCTTTGACGTCGGAAGCTGACCGCGCACCGTCCGCGGCCAGCTTGTTCAGCAGGCCGGACGAGTTGTCGGACGCCGACGAGTCCAATATGGACACGTCGGCGGCCGAAAACGACCGCCCCAAGCGGAAGAGGGCCGATCTGAGGCTCGGGTCCGGGGGCTCCTCGGAGTCGGTCGGGAGTAGGGCGAAGAAGAAGTCGAAGTCTAAAAAGGTTTCGACTTCTACTCCGTCTTTGGCTCACGATGTGGGCTTGGTGGACGCCGAGCGCCAGCTAAACCTGGCGAAAAAGGCGCAACTCCAGGCGGACCTGGAGGAGAAGGTCGCCGCCAAGGAGCGGCAGGCGCAAGCCGCCAGGTCGAGGGCTGGCTATGGTGCATCCAATGTACTATATGCTGACCACTCCCTGGCGGAATTGGAGCGCATGGCGCAGGAAGACAAGGAAGAGGTTCTGGAGGTCGCCTCAAAGTCCTCCAATTTGAAGGGGACCTTCCAAAAGGCCCTCAAATGCCGGGCCGCCAGCATGCACGGCATTGTCGTGGAGCTGGTGAAGCGGACGGCCACAGACGAGACGCGGCAGCTGCAGGCGAAGGTGGATCGTCTGCAGGCGGAGGTCAGCCAGCTACACCAGAAGCTGGCTGAGGTCACGGCCCAGCCTGCCCAATCTGCCCCAGGTACGGTGGTAGGAGGCTCCTCCTCCCCGGCCAGCCTTGAGGCAATAATCCGCGGGGTTGTCATGGAGGAGAGAGCCTTCATCAGAGGCTGCTTTGCGGGTATTGAGGACCGGCTCTTGCCGGAAAGGCGGCTCCGCCCACCGCTAGCGGCGGATTTGAGTCCACCACTGACGGAGCCGGAACCTGCGCCTCTGGGAAGCCCGGCATCAGGCGAGCAGCCCCGGGGCCCGAAGCCGTCCAAGGGCAAAGGCAAGGGCAAGAGGACCACGGTGGCCCCTCAAACACCCACCATGAGCGCGCAGGGAGCGCCTGGGTCGTCTGCCACTCCAGCAGCCCCCCGGAACTTGCAGGGCGAAGACGCTCTTCTTCCCTCCACCACCCCGTCCAACCAGTCGTGGACGGAAGTGATCAGGGGGGGTAAGGGGAAAAAATCTACCCCCAAGCCCACTGCGACTGCTCCTACAGCCGCAGCCAAAAAGGGTCCAGCCGGCGGGAGGAAGCTGGTTCCTCCCAAAACCGCGGCCGTCGTGGTGACCATCACCCCGGAGGCCGTGGAGCGGGGTGAGACGTATGAGTCCGTCCTAAGACGGGCTCGTACCAACGCGGATCCTTCCCGGCTGGGGATCGGCAACATCACGTGCCGCCGAACCCTAGCCGGGGCTCGAATTTTCGAGTTCTCGGGGGAGCAGCGCGGCGCAAACGCGGACCTCTTCGCAAAAAGGTTGCAAGAGGTCATCGCGGATGCGGCAACGGTCGTCAGACCTGTAAAGACCGCAGCCTTGGAGGTGGCCGATCTGGATGATTCGGTCACCAAAGAGGACGTGGTCGCGGCCGTTGCGGTGGCTGGAGGCTGCGATGCTGGCGCGGTGAAGGGTGGAGCCATCAGGCTCGGCCACCGCGGCATGGGCACCATCCGCATCGAGTGCCCAGTCGCTGCGGCTGGGGCCGTCCTTACTGCGACCAAAGGACGGCTGCTTGTGGGCTTCAGCTCGGCTGTAGTTCGGCCACTTGAAGACCAGCCTATGCGTTGCTTCAAGTGCTTCGCGTTCGGCCACACCCGAACCACGTGTCCCTCCAAGTTCGACTGGGGAGACTGTTGCTTCCGATGCGGGCAGGAGGGACACAGGAGTGCCACTTGCCACGCCACCACGCTTCGCTGCGCGGCGTGTGCCGCCAGTGGCCGCCCCGCGGACCACAAGATGACGGGCAGGAGCTGCAAGCCTCCCGCGAGGAAGGGCATAGTGCCGGCGCAGGTTCGCGCTGCCGCCACCACCGCCGTCGAAGTCGCCGCTGTAGCTCCAGCGGCGGTAGCCGAGGAGGGATGTGCGATGTTGGAATAATGATTTTCAACTACCGCATCCTCCAGGCGAACACCAACCACTGCAGAGCGGCCCAGGACCTGGTGGTGCAGGTTATAGCCGAGTGGTTGGTGAACGTAGCGGTGGTCGCCGAGCCCTACTCAATCCCCGGCAGCTGGCTGGGTGACGAGGACGGCTCGGTGGCACTAGCGGCGCGGTCTTCCACAGACTCCCCTCCCTTCTCGCTATTAGAGAAGGGACCGGGATACGTGGCCGCCGCGTGGGGAGAATTAGCCCTCGTGGGCGTCTATTTCTCCCCAAACCGCCCAGGTGGAGGCCAGCAGGCAACGGATGCGGGGGCACCCTTGCCTGTATTGCACAGGCCTCCATCAGTGTCGGACGGGAATGGCCAGGTGTTCCCGGCCATTCCCGTAGCCCCCCAACCTGGGGGGCATGCGGGCCCCGCCAGCTAGGCGGGCATGCGCCGGGAGGGTTGTGGATGTAAAGGCTGAGCCGGTTTCCCATGACCCTCCCATCACGGCGATGTGGGAACAAAACAAAAAAAAAAAAAAAAAAGGTTAGGTTAGGTTAGGTTAGGTTAGGTTAGGTTAGGTTAGGTTAGGTTTTTTTTTTTTTTTTTTTTTTTTTTTTTTGGTTTGGCAGGAGTGGGAAATCCTCATGGACGCCCAGACTGTCTCACTGGTGAGCCAGTCTGGGCAGTGCCGGACTCTTACCGGCTAAAACCCACTCCTGCCTTACTAAGTGTCCCCCTGACATGGTCAGAGACCTTTTTAAAATGATTTTATTTGAATTTTCGATTTTAACTTTTTAATTTCACTGAATTTAAAAATAAAATTTTACTTGTATTAATGTTTATCTATGTTTATAGTTTATTATCTTTAATTTAATTCTATTTGAGTCTCTATTTATTATTCTATGCTTTGTCTGTATATAGATGTATATATTAAAAGCATAGCTTTATGTATCTTTGTTTCTATTTATTGTCTTTGTGGCTATTGTTATGCAGTATTCTAATAAAATTTTCCGTAGTTTTTCGATTGTCATTATTTTAGCAATGTTGTCTCTGTTTACCTCCACATCCAGTCTCGACTCCGCAGTCAATCGTTCTGCTCCGTACGCAGGGCATTCCGTCAATATATGAGGGACCGACTCCAGTGCATCCGGCTCACAGATGCACGATGGGCTCCCCTTACACCGAAAGCGGTGAAGGTATTCGGAGAACCCACCGTGCCCCGTCAAGATCTGCGCTACTATTCCAGTTGGCTTCACTTTTCTGATGATTTTGAAGGCATCGATCGCGTCCGGGAAAAACATCTTTGTGACGGAGGCTGTTTCGCCATTCTTGTATCTCCGGTTCCATTCGTCGAGCGACTCCATTCGGATCTGCCGCTTGACGAATGAAACCGGGCAAAGGTCATAGTCCGGCTTCTTCTTGGATTTGAGTGCAGCCTCTTTCGCAAGGTGGTCTGCGCGTTCGTTGCCCTCTAGTCCGGCGTGAGCCCTAACCCAGAACAAAGAAACATCTTTGCTCTGGGACAAGGCCGCGCCCACGTTTGCTCTCGCTTCCACCGCCAAGGCGTGGAGGGAACCCTGGTTCGTGACTGTTTGAAGTGCTGCCTTTGAGTCACTATAGATTCCAAAGGTTCCCTCTTTGCGCTTGAGGATTTCCCTCGTGGCTACGCATATGGCCAGGAGTTCCGCCTGGTAGACCGTGCAGCACGACGGCAAGCTAAGCTTTACGGACTTGATCTCGGCCTCACCGTCCCACAGTGACAGTGCTGCTCCGACCTTGCCCGCGATCTTGCTGCCGTCGGTGAAGAACCGAACCGCCTGGCTGTTATGGGTGTCCACATGGGACTGGTCCTCCAGACTCACGAACTTCATGGTCATATGTTTCGCCGGATGTGGCGTCTCTGCAAATGCCACCACATGCTCCACCTCCCTGCCGGCAAGGTCTGGCCGGGGCACTCCCCTCTTTGCCTCATACAGGGCGGCTGCTTCCTGTATTCGGAGGTCGAGTGGAAGTATCCCAGCCAGTACCAGGGACGCGTTCAGCGAAACAGTGCGGTAGGATTTGCAGAGCTTTTGGGCAAATCCTCGTTGGACTGTGTTTAGCAGCTTCTGCACTCCTATCTTTTTTGTGGCCGGCGCCCAGGCGCTTGCCGCGTACATCACCACCGGCTCCACCGCTGCCGTGTAGATGCTCCGGATGACCTCCGGATGCAGGCCCCAGCTCACTTTAGCCGCTCTGGATAGCTGCTTGTAGATATTGGCAGCTTTTCTACACACGTTTGCGGCGTGGGTGTTGAAAGTGAGCTGATGGTCGACGGTGAGCCCGAGTATTTTTATTTCTTTAGACATGCCAATGTCGACCCCGCCCATCCTCAGGAGTGGGACATCGTACTTAAGCTTCCTGGTAACTACCATTGCACAGGTTTTGTGTGGTGCAAACTTCAGCTTATTTCCGATGCCCCACCTCCGAACATACTCGAGGGCGGCATTGGCATGTCTCTGAACTTCCAATGCTGTGTCACCGTCGAAGATCATCACGACATCATCGGCGAAAGCCTGGCAGTGGTTTCCTCGCTCTTCCAGCCCCTTCAGCAAAGGGTCCAGCAATAGGTTCCAGAGGATCGGACCGCCTATCGACCCTTGAACGCACCCTTTGCTGGTGTTTCTTTGACATTCAGCTCCGGCGTACCTAACTCGGACACTCCTACCAGCCAGGTAGCTGTCAAGCATCCGTCTGAGATTCACCGGGCACCTTTCCTCAGCCAGTCTGGTTCTGATTGCCGGCCACCATGCGCTGTCGAAGGCGCCCTCTATATCAAGCGATACAACAGTGATCAGCTTCTTTTGGTTTAGCTTTGTTTTGATATGTTGTATCATGGTGTAGAGGGCGTCCTCGGTGCTCTTCTGGGGCATGAATCCAAACTGACGAGTACTCAACCGCGGGATCAGATGCCATTTCAACCTTGCTACCAACATTTTTTCAAGCATTTTGCCCAGGACTGGTAGGAGGCCGATCGGCCTGTATGACTTCGGATTAGTATAGCAATCCTTCCCAGGCTTTCGGATTATCACCACTGTGGCCACCTTCCAGGCTCCGGGGAAGTGGCCCTGCTCAAGGCACTTGTTGGCCAGCGCAAGGAACATCCCCGGGTCCCGGGATATGGCTTGGGCACAGATATCGGCTGTGAGACCGTCCGCCCCGGGTGCCTTCCTAGGGTTAAAACTTTCCACCGCGGTTCTGAGCTCGTGTTGCGTAAACGGTGGGTCATGGTGTTCATCATGCGCCCACTCGTTTACACGAATGGCCGCTTCTCGCGTCCGACGGTGGTCGGCGTTATCTTCCTCTTCAAGGTCTTCGGGGTAGAAGGTCTCAGCCAGCAGTGAAGCCGAGTCATTGCCATCGAGAGGTACCCCATTCTTCACCAAGGGCAAGTCCTCGTGTCTGGTAGCGGTCCGTCCTATGACCCTGTAGATGCCCTCCCATACTCCTTCCTTGTCCTGTTTTTCGCAGAACGCCTTCCAACTAACAATCTGCGCCTTTTTGGTTTGGAGTTCATAGCTTTCCTTTGCTTGCAGGTACTCCTCGACGACTCTCGTTCTCCGGACTGGTGCTGCGCATCGAATGCGTCGTCTCTTGGTGTTAACCTGATCCATCATGTCAGCAAGCTCGTTTGACCACCACGGTATTGTAATTTTGTCATTGTTTTTAATTTTAGCCAAAGTTTCTTCACAAGTTTCGGTAATCGCGTTTATGTATTTGTTAATGCTATTTTCTAAATCTATTTTATTACTAATTTTACTAATTTCAGTTGTGTTTAAATTTATTTCGGTCTTTAATTGGGCCAATTTCTCATGAAATTGGCTCCAATTTGCTTTTCTAGTGTTGTAGATTCTAGTGGTTCTTTTAATATTTATCCCTTTAGATTTTTGAAGATTAACATTAAATACAATACCGTTGTGGTCCGAGCTCGTGATGCCTTCCTCAACCCTCCAGTCCTCCACCAGGGCTAGCAGGTCCGTTGAACACGCTGTCACGTCAACGAAGCTGGTGTATGACCTGCCACCCCTGATGGTGTCGAAAGTTGGCGTGTTTCCGACGTTGAGTACCTGCAAGCACATTTCGTCGAGTGTTCCCGACATTTCCTCACCCCTGCCATCCAAAACCAAACTACCCCACCAGGTGCTCTTCGCATTTGCGTCACCTCCCATTATAATTTTTGTGGGGCCCATTTCCTCACGAATCTGCATAAGCTGCTCCAGGTATGGCTGTATGGGCTGGTCCGGTTCGAAGTAGAACGAGACTACTGCGATTTCCCAGGCGCTGGTTCGGATTTTCACCACCGTGATGTTATTGGTGGTGAGTTTTGGACACTGTGTGACGTCAAGGTCATGATCGAAGACGACTATTGCCGCCTTCACAGTTCCACTTCCTTGTTCCGCGCACTGGAAGACTCTCGCTCCCCGGTAGTCTCGCATCCTTTTAACCCCACCCACATATGGCTCCTGGAGCAGTGCGAATGCGACCTTCCGCTCGCAAGCTACTATCATGAGCTCTTGGGTCGCCAGGTTCTTCCTCTGCAGATTCGCTTGGATCACTTGATAATTTGGGCGGGCGCTAAGGTGAGTTCGGGTTCGGGTCGTACCTAAGTTGCTGCTTCCGGGAAAGGCTGGTTGCACCTTAGCAATACGCCACCGACAGGCGCGCCAATGCGTCCCACTTCTCGCGTATCGGGCACCCGCTATCGAAGGCGTTGTGTTCGGTCCTGTCCATTTTTGCCAATAGGCAATTATGGCATTTCGGTGCTTCCGCTGCCAGCCGTGACGGGCAGTCAGCCCGCATGTGGGGGTCACCGCAGTGGATGCAAAGGTCGGCGGGCTGCGTGCACAGTCTTCGGCTGTGGCCAAAGCGCAGACAGCGAGTGCACTGCACCAGTGGGGACTGATCCTGCACTCGCACTCGCTGTAGGTCAATATGCACGCGACCCGCCATAGTCAGCCTCTGCCATACGGTAGGGGACACCTGCAGAATGACGTGGCACATGTGGGGGTTCCTCGTCCTTCGACGGTACTTCACCCCCAGCCTCAAATCCTCCACAGGAATGTCCCCCATCAGATGGGTGTTTTGCCGCTGCAGGGCCTGGGTAACCTCCTCGTCAGAATGGCAGGAGAGGACGTCCTTTATGATGACGAGCGGATCCTTGTTTTTAACCTCCTCTACCACCAGACCACCGGTCTTCCTTATTCGGTCCGTAACCTTTGTCAGCTCTTCCCTAGTCCTGAAGCCAACCACCACCTTCTGGTCCCTCGCCTTGCGCAGCCGTTCTACTCTAGTGCCCTCGTTCCTGGCATCGACCGCCGTCCTGAGCTTCTCAATAACCTCTTCACCGGTGTCCTGATCATTCACAGATGATACGACTACCGAGTGAAGAGGCTCTTGAAAGCGCTGTGTCGGCCCGGCGGCCATTTCCGCGAAAGTCGGACCCTGACCTGCAACGTAGCGAGGGGCCTCTTTCAGATGCTCCGACAGAGCCCGTGTATGCTGCTTGCATTCCTCCAACGCCTGGTTGTGCTGTTGAAGGTTTGCCATAAGCTGCTTCATGAGCTCCGTCGGTCCATCTGCGGTCGGCCTCAGGTCTTCCCGGGGCTTTTCGGGTTCAGCTTCCTCGACTCCTTTTCCTCTCTCGACCTCTGCTTCCTTCACCAACTGGTACAATCTTTCGACAGCTTTCGTCAATTCATCCTTTATTTCCTTTTTAAGATTACGGGAACTTAAAAGCTGGATTTTCGCCTTTGAGAGACATGCCTTTGCTTCCGTGGTCCTATTTATATACCTCACGGGTTGCGCTTCCCGCGGCGAGCTCTCCTCCGTTCCCTTCACCTGCTTTGGTCCATCCAACTTGAGTGAGAGTGAGATTTTGGATTTAATTTTGGGAGGAGTAGTCAGTGGAGCCTTTTTTGGTGGAGTTGGAGTTTTGAGAGGCTGTACAGACTTTGATCTGTCAGCCTCCCCCTCCCCCACACTACGCCTGACCGATGGACCAGCCTGTGCCAGTTGGGGCCTCTCCGTGTCTGAACTCCCCTCAGAGGGTTTTTGTTTTTTAACCGGTGTCCTTATTCCAAGCATCATGGACATCACCGGCTTAGGACTGCGCTGCAACTGTGTTGTAGGAGGACACTTATTCTGACTCCCTGTAAAGGGGGGATCAGCAAGTAATAAAAAGTAAAATACAAGCCCTATACTAGACTTGGTCAAGTCAAGCAAGAAAAGAAAAAGAAAAAGAAAAGAAAAGAAAAAATACCGATCAAGATTTTTGATGCCTTCAAGGTGACGATAATAGGCCTTCAAACAACTGATTCTGTTTACTTCTATTGCCGGACGCTATAAATGAAGCTCGAAGAGATAAAAAACGGAAATAATTTTTTGCCAAAAATTTAAAAGTTTACCTGGCCAGTGAGAAAAGGGTGGGTGGGAGGGCAAATTTTTGAAGTTCTATGTTCGCTAGGCGCACGTGCGAGGTGTCAAAAGACGCGTCTCCGCGCGGGCTAGCGAGCTATGTAGTTACTGAAATTTATGCTGAAGAAAAATTTTGACTTTTCGTCAAAAAACGTATTTTTCGACTGAAAAGTATGTGAAAACCGGGAATTACGACTACCAAACGGGACTCGAGCTCGCGGAACGCGCACCAGAATACAGGTAAGGCAGGCAATTATCTATTTAAACTAGGTCCAACGTTGATTTTAAAGAGAAAATTTAGAGTTAAAAATTAATTAAGATATTTGTAAAGAAAATGTTGAAATTTTTTCTAAGTCCCAGAACGAAAAAATATTTTCGTGTTATTGTCAATTTAAATTAGTCAGATAGTGGGACGGAGCCTATAAAAGATCAAAATAGCTGAAAACAGCTTCGAAATGCGTCACCTGGATGCAAAGTTATAACGATTTCATGAAACTGCTGTATACCTTAGGTGGATTTCGCCAGTTGATGAATTTGCTTGATACAAATAATTTTTGAAGTTCTATGTTCGCTAGGCGCACGTGCGAGGTGTCAAAAGACGCGTCTCCGCGCGGGCTAGCGAGCTATGTAGTTACTGAAATTTATGCTGAAGAAAAATTTTGACTTTTCGTCAAAAAACGTATTTTTCGACTGAAAAGTATGTGAAAACCGGGAATTACGACTACCAAACGGGACTCGAGCTCGCGGAACGCGCACCAGAATACAGGTAAGGCAGGCAATTATCTATTTAAACTAGGTCCAAAGTTGATTTTGAAGAGAAAATTTAGAGTTAAAAATTAATTAAGATATTTGTAAAGAAAATGTTGAAATTTTTTCTAAGTCCCAGAACGAAAAAATATTTTCGTGTTATTGTCAATTTAAATTAGTCAGATAGTGGGACGGAGCCTATAAAAGATCAAAATAGCTGAAAACAGCTTCGAAATGCGTCACCTGGATGCAAAGTTATAACGATTTCATGAAACTGCTGTATACCTTAGGTGGATTTCGCCAGTTGATGAATTTGCTTGATACAAATAATTTTTGAAGTTCTATGTTCGCTAGGCGCACGTGCGAGGTGTCAAAAGACGCGTCTCCGCGCGGGCTAGCGAGCTATGTAGTTACTGAAATTTATGCTGAAGAAAAATTTTGACTTTTCGTCAAAAAACGTATTTTTCGACTGAAAAGTATGTGAAAACCGGGAATTACGACTACCAAACGGGACTCGAGCTCGCGGAACGCGCACCAGAATACAGGTAAGGCAGGCAATTATCTATTTAAACTAGGTCCAAAGTTGATTTTGAAGAGAAAATTTAGAGTTAAAAATTAATTAAGATATTTGTAAAGAAAATGTTGAAATTTTTTCTAAGTCCCAGAACGAAAAAATATTTTCGTGTTATTGTCAATTTAAATTAGTCAGATAGTGGGACGGAGCCTATAAAAGATCAAAATAGCTGAAAACAGCTTCGAAATGCGTCACCTGGATGCAAAGTTATAACGATTTCATGAAACTGCTGTATACCTTAGGTGGATTTCGCCAGTTGATGAATTTGCTTGATACAAATAATTTTTGAAGTTCTATGTTCGCTAGGCGCACGTGCGAGGTGTCAAAAGACGCGTCTCCGCGCGGGCTAGCGAGCTATGTAGTTACTGAAATTTATGCTGAAGAAAAATTTTGACTTTTCGTCAAAAAACGTATTTTTCGACTGAAAAGTATGTGAAAACCGGGAATTACGACTACCAAACGGGACTCGAGCTCGCGGAACGCGCACCAGAATACAGGTAAGGCAGGCAATTATCTATTTAAACTAGGTCCAAAGTTGATTTTGAAGAGAAAATTTAGAGTTAAAAATTAATTAAGATATTTGTAAAGAAAATGTTGAAATTTTTTCTAAGTCCCAGAACGAAAAAATATTTTCGTGTTATTGTCAATTTAAATTAGTCAGATAGTGGGACGGAGCCTATAAAAGATCAAAATAGCTGAAAACAGCTTCGAAATGCGTCACCTGGATGCAAAGTTATAACGATTTCATGAAACTGCTGTATACCTTAGGTGGATTTCGCCAGTTGATGAATTTGCTTGATACAAATAATTTTTGAAGTTCTATGTTCGCTAGGCGCACGTGCGAGGTGTCAAAAGACGCGTCTCCGCGCGGGCTAGCGAGCTATGTAGTTACTGAAATTTATGCTGAAGAAAAATTTTGACTTTTCGTCAAAAAACGTATTTTTCGACTGAAAAGTATGTGAAAACCGGGAATTACGACTACCAAACGGGACTCGAGCTCGCGGAACGCGCACCAGAATACAGGTAAGGCAGGCAATTATCTATTTAAACTAGGTCCAAAGTTGATTTTGAAGAGAAAATTTAGAGTTAAAAATTAATTAAGATATTTGTAAAGAAAATGTTGAAATTTTTTCTAAGTCCCAGAACGAAAAAATATTTTCGTGTTATTGTCAATTTAAATTAGTCAGATAGTGGGACGGAGCCTATAAAAGATCAAAATAGCTGAAAACAGCTTCGAAATGCGTCACCTGGATGCAAAGTTATAACGATTTCATGAAACTGCTGTATACCTTAGGTGGATTTCGCCAGTTGATGAATTTGCTTGATACAAATAATTTTTGAAGTTCTATGTTCGCTAGGCGCACGTGCGAGGTGTCAAAAGACGCGTCTCCGCGCGGGCTAGCGAGCTATGTAGTTACTGAAATTTATGCTGAAGAAAAATTTTGACTTTTCGTCAAAAAACGTATTTTTCGACTGAAAAGTATGTGAAAACCGGGAATTACGACTACCAAACGGGACTCGAGCTCGCGGAACGCGCACCAGAATACAGGTAAGGCAGGCAATTATCTATTTAAACTAGGTCCAAAGTTGATTTTGAAGAGAAAATTTAGAGTTAAAAATTAATTAAGATATTTGTAAAGAAAATGTTGAAATTTTTTCTAAGTCCCAGAACGAAAAAATATTTTCGTGTTATTGTCAATTTAAATTAGTCAGATAGTGGGACGGAGCCTATAAAAGATCAAAATAGCTGAAAACAGCTTCGAAATGCGTCACCTGGATGCAAAGTTATAACGATTTCATGAAACTGCTGTATACCTTAGGTGGATTTCGCCAGTTGATGAATTTGCTTGATACAAATAATTTTTGAAGTTCTATGTTCGCTAGGCGCACGTGCGAGGTGTCAAAAGACGCGTCTCCGCGCGGGCTAGCGAGCTATGTAGTTACTGAAATTTATGCTGAAGAAAAATTTTGACTTTTCGTCAAAAAACGTATTTTTCGACTGAAAAGTATGTGAAAACCGGGAATTACGACTACCAAACGGGACTCGAGCTCGCGGAACGCGCACCAGAATACAGGTAAGGCAGGCAATTATCTATTTAAACTAGGTCCAAAGTTGATTTTGAAGAGAAAATTTAGAGTTAAAAATTAATTAAGATATTTGTAAAGAAAATGTTGAAATTTTTTCTAAGTCCCAGAACGAAAAAATATTTTCGTGTTATTGTCAATTTAAATTAGTCAGATAGTGGGACGGAGCCTATAAAAGATCAAAATAGCTGAAAACAGCTTCGAAATGCGTCACCTGGATGCAAAGTTATAACGATTTCATGAAACTGCTGTATACCTTAGGTGGATTTCGCCAGTTGATGAATTTGCTTGATACAAATAATTTTTGAAGTTCTATGTTCGCTAGGCGCACGTGCGAGGTGTCAAAAGACGCGTCTCCGCGCGGGCTAGCGAGCTATGTAGTTACTGAAATTTATGCTGAAGAAAAATTTTGACTTTTCGTCAAAAAACGTATTTTTCGACTGAAAAGTATGTGAAAACCGGGAATTACGACTACCAAACGGGACTCGAGCTCGCGGAACGCGCACCAGAATACAGGTAAGGCAGGCAATTATCTATTTAAACTAGGTCCAAAGTTGATTTTGAAGAGAAAATTTAGAGTTAAAAATTAATTAAGATATTTGTAAAGAAAATGTTGAAATTTTTTCTAAGTCCCAGAACGAAAAAATATTTTCGTGTTATTGTCAATTTAAATTAGTCAGATAGTGGGACGGAGCCTATAAAAGATCAAAATAGCTGAAAACAGCTTCGAAATGCGTCACCTGGATGCAAAGTTATAACGATTTCATGAAACTGCTGTATACCTTAGGTGGATTTCGCCAGTTGATGAATTTGCTTGATACAAATAATTTTTGAAGTTCTATGTTCGCTAGGCGCACGTGCGAGGTGTCAAAAGACGCGTCTCCGCGCGGGCTAGCGAGCTATGTAGTTACTGAAATTTATGCTGAAGAAAAATTTTGACTTTTCGTCAAAAAACGTATTTTTCGACTGAAAAGTATGTGAAAACCGGGAATTACGACTACCAAACGGGACTCGAGCTCGCGGAACGCGCACCAGAATACAGGTAAGGCAGGCAATTATCTATTTAAACTAGGTCCAAAGTTGATTTTGAAGAGAAAATTTAGAGTTAAAAATTAATTAAGATATTTGTAAAGAAAATGTTGAAATTTTTTCTAAGTCCCAGAACGAAAAAATATTTTCGTGTTATTGTCAATTTAAATTAGTCAGATAGTGGGACGGAGCCTATAAAAGATCAAAATAGCTGAAAACAGCTTCGAAATGCGTCACCTGGATGCAAAGTTATAACGATTTCATGAAACTGCTGTATACCTTAGGTGGATTTCGCCAGTTGATGAATTTGCTTGATACAAATAATTTTTGAAGTTCTATGTTCGCTAGGCGCACGTGCGAGGTGTCAAAAGACGCGTCTCCGCGCGGGCTAGCGAGCTATGTAGTTACTGAAATTTATGCTGAAGAAAAATTTTGACTTTTCGTCAAAAAACGTATTTTTCGACTGAAAAGTATGTGAAAACCGGGAATTACGACTACCAAACGGGACTCGAGCTCGCGGAACGCGCACCAGAATACAGGTAAGGCAGGCAATTATCTATTTAAACTAGGTCCAAAGTTGATTTTGAAGAGAAAATTTAGAGTTAAAAATTAATTAAGATATTTGTAAAGAAAATGTTGAAATTTTTTCTAAGTCCCAGAACGAAAAAATATTTTCGTGTTATTGTCAATTTAAATTAGTCAGATAGTGGGACGGAGCCTATAAAAGATCAAAATAGCTGAAAACAGCTTCGAAATGCGTCACCTGGATGCAAAGTTATAACGATTTCATGAAACTGCTGTATACCTTAGGTGGATTTCGCCAGTTGATGAATTTGCTTGATACAAATAATTTTTGAAGTTCTATGTTCGCTAGGCGCACGTGCGAGGTGTCAAAAGACGCGTCTCCGCGCGGGCTAGCGAGCTATGTAGTTACTGAAATTTATGCTGAAGAAAAATTTTGACTTTTCGTCAAAAAACGTATTTTTCGACTGAAAAGTATGTGAAAACCGGGAATTACGACTACCAAACGGGACTCGAGCTCGCGGAACGCGCACCAGAATACAGGTAAGGCAGGCAATTATCTATTTAAACTAGGTCCAAAGTTGATTTTGAAGAGAAAATTTAGAGTTAAAAATTAATTAAGATATTTGTAAAGAAAATGTTGAAATTTTTTCTAAGTCCCAGAACGAAAAAATATTTTCGTGTTATTGTCAATTTAAATTAGTCAGATAGTGGGACGGAGCCTATAAAAGATCAAAATAGCTGAAAACAGCTTCGAAATGCGTCACCTGGATGCAAAGTTATAACGATTTCATGAAACTGCTGTATACCTTAGGTGGATTTCGCCAGTTGATGAATTTGCTTGATACAAATAATTTTTGAAGTTCTATGTTCGCTAGGCGCACGTGCGAGGTGTCAAAAGACGCGTCTCCGCGCGGGCTAGCGAGCTATGTAGTTACTGAAATTTATGCTGAAGAAAAATTTTGACTTTTCGTCAAAAAACGTATTTTTCGACTGAAAAGTATGTGAAAACCGGGAATTACGACTACCAAACGGGACTCGAGCTCGCGGAACGCGCACCAGAATACAGGTAAGGCAGGCAATTATCTATTTAAACTAGGTCCAAAGTTGATTTTGAAGAGAAAATTTAGAGTTAAAAATTAATTAAGATATTTGTAAAGAAAATGTTGAAATTTTTTCTAAGTCCCAGAACGAAAAAATATTTTCGTGTTATTGTCAATTTAAATTAGTCAGATAGTGGGACGGAGCCTATAAAAGATCAAAATAGCTGAAAACAGCTTCGAAATGCGTCACCTGGATGCAAAGTTATAACGATTTCATGAAACTGCTGTATACCTTAGGTGGATTTCGCCAGTTGATGAATTTGCTTGATACAAATAATTTTTGAAGTTCTATGTTCGCTAGGCGCACGTGCGAGGTGTCAAAAGACGCGTCTCCGCGCGGGCTAGCGAGCTATGTAGTTACTGAAATTTATGCTGAAGAAAAATTTTGACTTTTCGTCAAAAAACGTATTTTTCGACTGAAAAGTATGTGAAAACCGGGAATTACGACTACCAAACGGGACTCGAGCTCGCGGAACGCGCACCAGAATACAGGTAAGGCAGGCAATTATCTATTTAAACTAGGTCCAAAGTTGATTTTGAAGAGAAAATTTAGAGTTAAAAATTAATTAAGATATTTGTAAAGAAAATGTTGAAATTTTTTCTAAGTCCCAGAACGAAAAAATATTTTCGTGTTATTGTCAATTTAAATTAGTCAGATAGTGGGACGGAGCCTATAAAAGATCAAAATAGCTGAAAACAGCTTCGAAATGCGTCACCTGGATGCAAAGTTATAACGATTTCATGAAACTGCTGTATACCTTAGGTGGATTTCGCCAGTTGATGAATTTGCTTGATACAAATAATTTTTGAAGTTCTATGTTCGCTAGGCGCACGTGCGAGGTGTCAAAAGACGCGTCTCCGCGCGGGCTAGCGAGCTATGTAGTTACTGAAATTTATGCTGAAGAAAAATTTTGACTTTTCGTCAAAAAACGTATTTTTCGACTGAAAAGTATGTGAAAACCGGGAATTACGACTACCAAACGGGACTCGAGCTCGCGGAACGCGCACCAGAATACAGGTAAGGCAGGCAATTATCTATTTAAACTAGGTCCAAAGTTGATTTTGAAGAGAAAATTTAGAGTTAAAAATTAATTAAGATATTTGTAAAGAAAATGTTGAAATTTTTTCTAAGTCCCAGAACGAAAAAATATTTTCGTGTTATTGTCAATTTAAATTAGTCAGATAGTGGGACGGAGCCTATAAAAGATCAAAATAGCTGAAAACAGCTTCGAAATGCGTCACCTGGATGCAAAGTTATAACGATTTCATGAAACTGCTGTATACCTTTTTTTTTTTTTTTTTTTTTTTTTTTTTTTTGGGTGGGAAATTATCAAATAACTTCTCCCGCTCTGGGTGGAGCGGGAGGGCGTGTCAGACTCTTACTGACTAAAACCCACCCGTGTTCCTTCCGTTGCCTGAACATTGCCAGGGGCCACGGTATCCCTTTCGGACTTTCCCGCAACCCCGGCAGGCATTGGTCCTATCGGACCCCTTCACTTGCTGACATCTCTTTGAGGCGCGCGTGGAACACAACGCGCCGTCGACCCGGGCCTGGTCCTTATCGGACGGCGAGCTACCCATTGCTCACCGTCCGCAAGCCCGCGCCTACGGTGGCCGGGAATCGGCCTGCGATTCCCGACGCCCAGGGCGTCTCCTGCGGCGGCTAGGGGCGTGAGGGCGCGAAATTTGCCTCTCCCTCACGCGTTCTGCCTCCTCCTTCGCGAGCATTACTGCTTCGCAGAAGGAGGTGACGGCCTCCCATGCCCTCTCGCTCCGTACCATGGCCTGGACTAGGGCCGGACGCGAGAGATCCCCGCCGCCGATCGCCTCCACGAGGACACGGCGATGCTCTGCCCAAGCCGGACAGACCTCCACCGTATGCTCAACCGTGTCCTCCGGGCGATCCACGCAGTGATGACACCCGGGCGTTTCCTCCCGCCTGATACGGAACAGGAACCTCCCGAAACAACCGTGTCCGGTGAGGACCTGCGTTAGGCGGAAGGTGAGGACGCCGTGGCGCCTCTCTAGCCACTCCTCAAAGAGGGGACTTATCGCCGCAATAGTGGCGTGCCCAGCACTGGGTTGCGACAATCGCACTCTCCATGACGCCATGAGATCTCGCCGGAGCTCTGTCCGCTGTGCCGCGATTTCTCGCGGCAGCGGAGTTACGCCCCGGCGTTTCGCCTCCTCGCGCCACTCCCAAATGTGCGCGAGGACTTTTGCCTCCAGATCCCATGGCGGTAATCCGGCAAGGAGGCTCGCCGCCTCACCGGAGACCGTGCGGTATCCCCGGACCAGCCGGGTGGCCATGACCCTCTGGGACGCGTTCAACCGGCGGGCTGGCCGCCGCCTCAATGAACGCGCCCAAACCGGTGCCCCGTAAAGGGCCATGGACCGCACGACCCCCGCGTATAGCCTCCGGCAGGAGGCGTTTGGACCCCCTAGATTGGGCAGGAGCCGCTTCAAAGCAGCCCCGGCCCGCTCCAGTCTGGGAGCCAAACGTCGGAAGTGCTCCACGAAGTTCCACCGGCTGTCGAGGACGAGTCCTAGGTACTTCATCGTCGACTCGACGCCGATGTGAACTCCTCCTACCGTTATTTGGGAACCCGACGGTGGCGCGTTCCGAGGACCATGAAAACACATAGCCTCAGACTTGTGCAGGGCCACCTCGAGTCCCAATTGCCGGATCCTGTCCACGATTGTCGCAACCCCGTGTGTCGCTAGTTCGGCCGCCGCCTGGTGCGACCTCCCCTGCGCAAGGACCAACGTGTCGTCAGCGTAACAAACGACGCTGACGCCGCTAGGGAGGTCGGCGCGCAGCACCCAGTCGTAACCGATGTCCCACAGATGCGGCCCCAGGACCGATCCCTGTGGGACACCGCACGACATCTCTTGCCGGTTCCATTCTCCCTGGTGACCGGGGTAGATGACGGCCCTGTCCGTCAAATAGGCCTCGACCACACGACAGAGGTAGGTCGGCATCCGGTGATACCGGAGTGCCTCCCTGATGCAACTCCAGGGCAGGGTATTGAAGGCATTGGCGATGTCTAGAGACACCGCCAAGACGACCCCACCCCGGGACACAGCGTCCCCCGTCGTGAGGGCTCGCACGCGCATGATGGCGTCCACCGTAGAGCGCCCCCTGCGGAAACCAAACTGGCTCTCCGCCAAATCCGGCCCCACCCGCACCAGCCGCCCGACGAGGCGGTCTGCAATGACTCTTTCAAAGAGCTTGCCCACCTCATCGAGCAGCACTATGGGCCGGTAAGCAGACGGAGAGTCCGCAGGGCGCCCCAGCTTCTTGATGAGGACCAGTTTCCCCGTCTTCCAGCGAAGTGGGAACTGGCCCCTCTCCAAGCATGCGCTTAGGAGCCCTCTTAGTCGAGGCCCGAGAGCCTCCAAGGCCAGGACCCAGGCTTTCCCAGGTAAGCCGTCGGGTCCTGGGGCGGTATTTTTGGCATTCAGCCTACGTACCGCCACTCTCATCTCTACCTCGGTCACCTCTGGAGCATCGTCGTCGTCGTCGGCGGTGTGATCCGCATCGGGCACCGCAGTAGGCGGAGCCATGGGCGGGGAGGCATGTTCCCCTCTCGAAGGGAACAGAGCGCTCACCACGTCCCCCACAAGCTGCGGCCGGAGACTCTGCGTCAGCGGGGGAGCCCATGGGCGGAGTTTCTCCCGCACCATCTTGTATGGGCGTCCCCACGGGTCCCTGTTCAGAGTCTCCAGCGACTCCTCGCGGGCCACTCCCCTGGCCCGCAGGATCTCCGCTTGGAGGGCGGTCTTCGCCGCTCTGTACCCCTCGTACAGCTCCGCCTGAATGGCTTCCGTATCCGGAGGACGGATACGGAGCCTGCGGTGCCTGGTGTACCGGCGTCGCGCAGCAACGCACGCATTGCGCAGTGTCGTCAGCTGTTGCGACCACCAGTACACCTGGCGCGAAGCACGTCCGGGCTGGACCCGGGGCATTGCCACGTCACATATTTCGGACATGGCCTCCCGGAACCACTCCGCCTCGTCGTTGATGTCGGCAGGCCTGTCCGGTGGTGACACCCAGGCCTGCACGATCGAGGCTTCCAGGAGGAGCTCCCGGTCCAGCTGCTTCAGCGCCCACCGCGGACCACTCGGGGCCTGTCGGACCGGCGCATTCGAGGACTGGGCGGAGACATCAAACCGGATGTACCGGTGATCGGAATAGGTCTCCACCCCCTCCATGACGCGCCAGTCAATTACACGCGGCGACAGAGCGGGGCTGGCGAACGAAATGTCCACCACTGATTCACCCCGCATCCGCACACACGTGGGGACAGAACCCCGGTTCAGGACGACCAGGCCTGTCTCCAGAGCCCAGTCCTCCACCATCCTGCCCCGTGTGTCCGTATATCGGGAACCCCAAGCCACATTTTTGGCATTGAAGTCCCCGAGGACGAACACGGGAAGGGAACAGAACCCGACGACGACGACTCTCAACTCCGCAAGGGAGTTGTGGAACTCGGCAAGAGTTCGGCTCGGGGAGAAGTAAACCCCTACCACAACGATCTCCCCGAACCGTGCTGCAACGCAACCCAGTCCTCTCTTAACAGCCTCGAGGGACGGAGTACCGGCGGCGGCCGACGAAATTAGGGTCACTGAGCCGCTCAGGTCCTCCACCCAGTCGTCCCTGGGCGGGACAAAGTACGGCTCAGCGACCACGGCGATGTTAATCGACCACTGCGCCATGCTCTGGAGCAACAGATCCTGAGCTGCGGCGCAGTGGTTGATGTTCGCCTGGAGAAGGCGTAATGGGGCCATTATTGGCAGTCCATTTCAGCCCCCTCCCGTGCCCCCTGTGAGGGCCCTGCCGCGGCGGCTGCACCGGCGACAACGACGGTTTTGGAGGCGGCAACGGCGGCGGTGGTGGCGGTTGCGGCCGTGACGGCGGTGGCAGAGGGCTTGCCTTTGGCTTTGGCGGGTGGGGCGCAGGCCTTACTCCCAATCCGGTGATTGGCCGGCTTGCCAGCTGCCGCACATGCAGCGCAGTGCGGCGCGGCGTCACACGAGCCGGCCTTGTGACCGGCCTGACCACAGCGGTAGCAGTGACCGCTGCGGTCCACCTCCGAGGTGCATTTAGCTCCCACGTGATTACCCACATGGCAGCGGAAGCACCTCAGAGGTCTGGGTTCCAGCAGTTTGACCTGCGCGGAAACCCAGCCCACCAATAGCCTTTGGCCCTCCCCGGCTATTTTCTTGGCCGCCGACACAGGGCAGCTCACCGTAACGGCTCGCATCCCCGTGTGGTCAGGACGGATGGTGCCTGCCCTCACCTGCTCGGCAGAGCACCCCCCAGTCCTAACGACAGCGGCCACCACCTGTCCCTCCGTCACTGAGTCGTCCAAGCCCAGAATACGCATATCAGCGCATTTGGTGGGCCTGGACACTCGGGCCTCGTCCGCATTTAGGGACGCCCTAAGCCTTGCGGCCAGAGCGTCAGCGGCCGGACCGCTTGCCGCACCGGGGACCTCCAGCATCCGGGCCCCAGTCGCCGTGACCCTCACCCGGATGCCATCGGCGGCGCCTATCTCCTTAAGGTCCACCGCCGCTCCCACCTTGGCGAGCACGTCGCGGTAGGACACGCCCTTCTTTTCCGCCTCTGGCTGTAGTGTTATCACTACAGCTGCGGACTTCGGGGCGCGGAGCCTAGCCGCGACGCTTCGCTCCTTGCGCCGCTGCCGCCTCTCCTTCCTTTTGGCCGCCCTCTTTGCCTTACCCGCCGTCCTCTTTTCCCCGGCTACTTGCCATTCGGCATCAGCCGGAGTAGCTTTAGGAGGCGGGGGCGGCTGTTTCGCCGCTGGGTCCGTGCCTCTCGCCGCCAGGGCCGGGGCCTTCGCCGCCAGGGCCGGGGCCTTCGCCGCCTGACTAGCCGCCCCACCCTTGGTCTTGGTCTGCCCCGACGAACCTGGTTTGGCCGGGGCAGCTGCGGTGGCGGCATACGATGTCGCCTTCCGCTGGCCAGAGGCCGGCATGCTCGCCGCCAAGGGGGGGCGCAGAACGATGGCTTCGAGGGCGGAAAACCGGGACCGCAGGGAGGCCATCTCCTGCCGCACCAGGGTTAGGACCCGGTCCTCAGCAGGCATGGGCTGTGCCTGCCCATGCTGCTCCTTCCCCTGCGGCACCTCACGGGGGCCAGCTCCTCGGAGCCCAGCCAGGTCCGCTCGGAGCTCCTCGTTCTCCTTTCGGAGAAGCTCCATGGCGGCTGTCAAGCGGGCGACCTCCGCCCGCATCTCGGACATTCCGTCCGACGGAGGCCTGAGGACATAGGTCTCCGCTGCCGCCAAAATAGAGGCCATGGCCGCGGGTATGGCCTTGTCTTTGGAGGACTGGATCCTCTTCAAGGCCACACCCTTGATTGCCGCTGCCACGACCTCCGCAAACCTAGCCGCTTGCTCCGACTTGGAGCCACCAGCGGCGTCCGGCTCACCACCTGCGGGTTCCGTAAGCGCCGCCCCGGTGCTGGTCCCTACAGGGTGGTGCTCCTCCGTGGCGAGCCTCTCCAGCTCAGCTGGGCTGGCCCGGCTCGACTTGCCGGCCTCCTTGGTGGTGGCCCCTCTCCCCCCACCTTTTCCCCGGGCCGCACCCCGCCGACTAGAGTGGATCTTCGACCTATGGGCTGTGCCCGAGACCCACTCGTCAGCGGACGACCCCTCTCCTGGTTTGGAGCGCTTCCGGAAGAACTTTCGGTTCCTCCCAGCAGCCCCCACCACTTCGCGCTCCGAGCTAGAGCTCATTGCGCCCGATGCAGCGTCGGACTCCGACCCCACATCACTCCCCTCCTTCTGGTTTTGTTGTGTTTTATTATTTTTTCCCATATTAGTTCCCACGAGTATATTACATGTTTTATTGACTCAAAAATTTCGGTTCGCACTAGCGATTAATTCCTTAGCTACCCATTAATCAAGCTTGCAACCTCCCTCACGGTGCGCCGCCGCTTGGAGGTTTGGGGTAATTTTTTATAGAGGATTTCTTCCTCGCGGCCCGGGCGGTTAAGCCAAGACCCTCGACCCCCGTCAAGTGCCAGAGACATGACCTTGACACTCTTCGGGGCTACGAGACCAACGGTGGCAGAAGAAAAGACTTCCTCCTGCCTGCCCGACGGCAGTGTTAGTGCACGCCGAGCCCGCACTCCAACGCTGCTCAACGTGTGCTCTCTCCGAGTACACGTTAGAGCGTTCCTCCGACAGGATATTGGCATACGGGCAACGAGACCCCTTAGGCATAAAGTACCTAATGGGGAGTCATTGCCCGTACCCCAGGGTGCACCGTCCCGGAGACTGGCCTTCCCCCCGGACGCATCCATAAGGGAACTCCAGCCCACAGGCACACGGGGAGGTTTCCTGTCCAAGCACCCCAACTGCTGTATACCTTAGGTGGATTTCGCCAGTTGATGAATTTGCTTGATACAAATAATTTTTGAAGTTCTATGTTCGCTAGGCGCACGTGCGAGGTGTCAAAAGACGCGTCTCCGCGCGGGCTAGCGAGCTATGTAGTTACTGAAATTTATGCTGAAGAAAAATTTTGACTTTTCGTCAAAAAACGTATTTTTCGACTGAAAAGTATGTGAAAACCGGGAATTACGACTACCAAACGGGACTCGAGCTCGCGGAACGCGCACCAGAATACAGGTAAGGCAGGCAATTATCTATTTAAACTAGGTCCAAAGTTGATTTTGAAGAGAAAATTTAGAGTTAAAAATTAATTAAGATATTTGTAAAGAAAATGTTGAAATTTTTTCTAAGTCCCAGAACGAAAAAATATTTTCGTGTTATTGTCAATTTAAATTAGTCAGATAGTGGGACGGAGCCTATAAAAGATCAAAATAGCTGAAAACAGCTTCGAAATGCGTCACCTGGATGCAAAGTTATAACGATTTCATGAAACTGCTGTATACCTTAGGTGGATTTCGCCAGTTGATGAATTTGCTTGATACAAATAATTTTTGAAGTTCTATGTTCGCTAGGCGCACGTGCGAGGTGTCAAAAGACGCGTCTCCGCGCGGGCTAGCGAGCTATGTAGTTACTGAAATTTATGCTGAAGAAAAATTTTGACTTTTCGTCAAAAAACGTATTTTTCGACTGAAAAGTATGTGAAAACCGGGAATTACGACTACCAAACGGGACTCGAGCTCGCGGAACGCGCACCAGAATACAGGTAAGGCAGGCAATTATCTATTTAAACTAGGTCCAAAGTTGATTTTGAAGAGAAAATTTAGAGTTAAAAATTAATTAAGATATTTGTAAAGAAAATGTTGAAATTTTTTCTAAGTCCCAGAACGAAAAAATATTTTCGTGTTATTGTCAATTTAAATTAGTCAGATAGTGGGACGGAGCCTATAAAAGATCAAAATAGCTGAAAACAGCTTCGAAATGCGTCACCTGGATGCAAAGTTATAACGATTTCATGAAACTGCTGTATACCTTAGGTGGATTTCGCCAGTTGATGAATTTGCTTGATACAAATAATTTTTGAAGTTCTATGTTCGCTAGGCGCACGTGCGAGGTGTCAAAAGACGCGTCTCCGCGCGGGCTAGCGAGCTATGTAGTTACTGAAATTTATGCTGAAGAAAAATTTTGACTTTTCGTCAAAAAACGTATTTTTCGACTGAAAAGTATGTGAAAACCGGGAATTACGACTACCAAACGGGACTCGAGCTCGCGGAACGCGCACCAGAATACAGGTAAGGCAGGCAATTATCTATTTAAACTAGGTCCAAAGTTGATTTTGAAGAGAAAATTTAGAGTTAAAAATTAATTAAGATATTTGTAAAGAAAATGTTGAAATTTTTTCTAAGTCCCAGAACGAAAAAATATTTTCGTGTTATTGTCAATTTAAATTAGTCAGATAGTGGGACGGAGCCTATAAAAGATCAAAATAGCTGAAAACAGCTTCGAAATGCGTCACCTGGATGCAAAGTTATAACGATTTCATGAAACTGCTGTATACCTTAGGTGGATTTCGCCAGTTGATGAATTTGCTTGATACAAATAATTTTTGAAGTTCTATGTTCGCTAGGCGCACGTGCGAGGTGTCAAAAGACGCGTCTCCGCGCGGGCTAGCGAGCTATGTAGTTACTGAAATTTATGCTGAAGAAAAATTTTGACTTTTCGTCAAAAAACGTATTTTTCGACTGAAAAGTATGTGAAAACCGGGAATTACGACTACCAAACGGGACTCGAGCTCGCGGAACGCGCACCAGAATACAGGTAAGGCAGGCAATTATCTATTTAAACTAGGTCCAAAGTTGATTTTGAAGAGAAAATTTAGAGTTAAAAATTAATTAAGATATTTGTAAAGAAAATGTTGAAATTTTTTCTAAGTCCCAGAACGAAAAAATATTTTCGTGTTATTGTCAATTTAAATTAGTCAGATAGTGGGACGGAGCCTATAAAAGATCAAAATAGCTGAAAACAGCTTCGAAATGCGTCACCTGGATGCAAAGTTATAACGATTTCATGAAACTGCTGTATACCTTAGGTGGATTTCGCCAGTTGATGAATTTGCTTGATACAAATAATTTTTGAAGTTCTATGTTCGCTAGGCGCACGTGCGAGGTGTCAAAAGACGCGTCTCCGCGCGGGCTAGCGAGCTATGTAGTTACTGAAATTTATGCTGAAGAAAAATTTTGACTTTTCGTCAAAAAACGTATTTTTCGACTGAAAAGTATGTGAAAACCGGGAATTACGACTACCAAACGGGACTCGAGCTCGCGGAACGCGCACCAGAATACAGGTAAGGCAGGCAATTATCTATTTAAACTAGGTCCAAAGTTGATTTTGAAGAGAAAATTTAGAGTTAAAAATTAATTAAGATATTTGTAAAGAAAATGTTGAAATTTTTTCTAAGTCCCAGAACGAAAAAATATTTTCGTGTTATTGTCAATTTAAATTAGTCAGATAGTGGGACGGAGCCTATAAAAGATCAAAATAGCTGAAAACAGCTTCGAAATGCGTCACCTGGATGCAAAGTTATAACGATTTCATGAAACTGCTGTATACCTTAGGTGGATTTCGCCAGTTGATGAATTTGCTTGATACAAATAATTTTTGAAGTTCTATGTTCGCTAGGCGCACGTGCGAGGTGTCAAAAGACGCGTCTCCGCGCGGGCTAGCGAGCTATGTAGTTACTGAAATTTATGCTGAAGAAAAATTTTGACTTTTCGTCAAAAAACGTATTTTTCGACTGAAAAGTATGTGAAAACCGGGAATTACGACTACCAAACGGGACTCGAGCTCGCGGAACGCGCACCAGAATACAGGTAAGGCAGGCAATTATCTATTTAAACTAGGTCCAAAGTTGATTTTGAAGAGAAAATTTAGAGTTAAAAATTAATTAAGATATTTGTAAAGAAAATGTTGAAATTTTTTCTAAGTCCCAGAACGAAAAAATATTTTCGTGTTATTGTCAATTTAAATTAGTCAGATAGTGGGACGGAGCCTATAAAAGATCAAAATAGCTGAAAACAGCTTCGAAATGCGTCACCTGGATGCAAAGTTATAACGATTTCATGAAACTGCTGTATACCTTAGGTGGATTTCGCCAGTTGATGAATTTGCTTGATACAAATAATTTTTGAAGTTCTATGTTCGCTAGGCGCACGTGCGAGGTGTCAAAAGACGCGTCTCCGCGCGGGCTAGCGAGCTATGTAGTTACTGAAATTTATGCTGAAGAAAAATTTTGACTTTTCGTCAAAAAACGTATTTTTCGACTGAAAAGTATGTGAAAACCGGGAATTACGACTACCAAACGGGACTCGAGCTCGCGGAACGCGCACCAGAATACAGGTAAGGCAGGCAATTATCTATTTAAACTAGGTCCAAAGTTGATTTTGAAGAGAAAATTTAGAGTTAAAAATTAATTAAGATATTTGTAAAGAAAATGTTGAAATTTTTTCTAAGTCCCAGAACGAAAAAATATTTTCGTGTTATTGTCAATTTAAATTAGTCAGATAGTGGGACGGAGCCTATAAAAGATCAAAATAGCTGAAAACAGCTTCGAAATGCGTCACCTGGATGCAAAGTTATAACGATTTCATGAAACTGCTGTATACCTTAGGTGGATTTCGCCAGTTGATGAATTTGCTTGATACAAATAATTTTTGAAGTTCTATGTTCGCTAGGCGCACGTGCGAGGTGTCAAAAGACGCGTCTCCGCGCGGGCTAGCGAGCTATGTAGTTACTGAAATTTATGCTGAAGAAAAATTTTGACTTTTCGTCAAAAAACGTATTTTTCGACTGAAAAGTATGTGAAAACCGGGAATTACGACTACCAAACGGGACTCGAGCTCGCGGAACGCGCACCAGAATACAGGTAAGGCAGGCAATTATCTATTTAAACTAGGTCCAAAGTTGATTTTGAAGAGAAAATTTAGAGTTAAAAATTAATTAAGATATTTGTAAAGAAAATGTTGAAATTTTTTCTAAGTCCCAGAACGAAAAAATATTTTCGTGTTATTGTCAATTTAAATTAGTCAGATAGTGGGACGGAGCCTATAAAAGATCAAAATAGCTGAAAACAGCTTCGAAATGCGTCACCTGGATGCAAAGTTATAACGATTTCATGAAACTGCTGTATACCTTAGGTGGATTTCGCCAGTTGATGAATTTGCTTGATACAAATAATTTTTGAAGTTCTATGTTCGCTAGGCGCACGTGCGAGGTGTCAAAAGACGCGTCTCCGCGCGGGCTAGCGAGCTATGTAGTTACTGAAATTTATGCTGAAGAAAAATTTTGACTTTTCGTCAAAAAACGTATTTTTCGACTGAAAAGTATGTGAAAACCGGGAATTACGACTACCAAACGGGACTCGAGCTCGCGGAACGCGCACCAGAATACAGGTAAGGCAGGCAATTATCTATTTAAACTAGGTCCAAAGTTGATTTTGAAGAGAAAATTTAGAGTTAAAAATTAATTAAGATATTTGTAAAGAAAATGTTGAAATTTTTTCTAAGTCCCAGAACGAAAAAATATTTTCGTGTTATTGTCAATTTAAATTAGTCAGATAGTGGGACGGAGCCTATAAAAGATCAAAATAGCTGAAAACAGCTTCGAAATGCGTCACCTGGATGCAAAGTTATAACGATTTCATGAAACTGCTGTATACCTTAGGTGGATTTCGCCAGTTGATGAATTTGCTTGATACAAATAATTTTTGAAGTTCTATGTTCGCTAGGCGCACGTGCGAGGTGTCAAAAGACGCGTCTCCGCGCGGGCTAGCGAGCTATGTAGTTACTGAAATTTATGCTGAAGAAAAATTTTGACTTTTCGTCAAAAAACGTATTTTTCGACTGAAAAGTATGTGAAAACCGGGAATTACGACTACCAAACGGGACTCGAGCTCGCGGAACGCGCACCAGAATACAGGTAAGGCAGGCAATTATCTATTTAAACTAGGTCCAACGTTGATTTTAAAGAGAAAATTTAGAGTTAAAAATTAATTAAGATATTTGTAAAGAAAATGTTGAAATTTTTTCTAAGTCCCAGAACGAAAAAATATTTTCGTGTTATTGTCAATTTAAATTAGTCAGATAGTGGGACGGAGCCTATAAAAGATCAAAATAGCTGAAAACAGCTTCGAAATGCGTCACCTGGATGCAAAGTTATAACGATTTCATGAAACTGCTGTATACCTTAGGTGGATTTCGCCAGTTGATGAATTTGCTTGATACAAATAATTTTTGAAGTTCTATGTTCGCTAGGCGCACGTGCGAGGTGTCAAAAGACGCGTCTCCGCGCGGGCTAGCGAGCTATGTAGTTACTGAAATTTATGCTGAAGAAAAATTTTGACTTTTCGTCAAAAAACGTATTTTTCGACTGAAAAGTATGTGAAAACCGGGAATTACGACTACCAAACGGGACTCGAGCTCGCGGAACGCGCACCAGAATACAGGTAAGGCAGGCAATTATCTATTTAAACTAGGTCCAAAGTTGATTTTGAAGAGAAAATTTAGAGTTAAAAATTAATTAAGATATTTGTAAAGAAAATGTTGAAATTTTTTCTAAGTCCCAGAACGAAAAAATATTTTCGTGTTATTGTCAATTTAAATTAGTCAGATAGTGGGACGGAGCCTATAAAAGATCAAAATAGCTGAAAACAGCTTCGAAATGCGTCACCTGGATGCAAAGTTATAACGATTTCATGAAACTGCTGTATACCTTAGGTGGATTTCGCCAGTTGATGAATTTGCTTGATACAAATAATTTTTGAAGTTCTATGTTCGCTAGGCGCACGTGCGAGGTGTCAAAAGACGCGTCTCCGCGCGGGCTAGCGAGCTATGTAGTTACTGAAATTTATGCTGAAGAAAAATTTTGACTTTTCGTCAAAAAACGTATTTTTCGACTGAAAAGTATGTGAAAACCGGGAATTACGACTACCAAACGGGACTCGAGCTCGCGGAACGCGCACCAGAATACAGGTAAGGCAGGCAATTATCTATTTAAACTAGGTCCAAAGTTGATTTTGAAGAGAAAATTTAGAGTTAAAAATTAATTAAGATATTTGTAAAGAAAATGTTGAAATTTTTTCTAAGTCCCAGAACGAAAAAATATTTTCGTGTTATTGTCAATTTAAATTAGTCAGATAGTGGGACGGAGCCTATAAAAGATCAAAATAGCTGAAAACAGCTTCGAAATGCGTCACCTGGATGCAAAGTTATAACGATTTCATGAAACTGCTGTATACCTTAGGTGGATTTCGCCAGTTGATGAATTTGCTTGATACAAATAATTTTTGAAGTTCTATGTTCGCTAGGCGCACGTGCGAGGTGTCAAAAGACGCGTCTCCGCGCGGGCTAGCGAGCTATGTAGTTACTGAAATTTATGCTGAAGAAAAATTTTGACTTTTCGTCAAAAAACGTATTTTTCGACTGAAAAGTATGTGAAAACCGGGAATTACGACTACCAAACGGGACTCGAGCTCGCGGAACGCGCACCAGAATACAGGTAAGGCAGGCAATTATCTATTTAAACTAGGTCCAAAGTTGATTTTGAAGAGAAAATTTAGAGTTAAAAATTAATTAAGATATTTGTAAAGAAAATGTTGAAATTTTTTCTAAGTCCCAGAACGAAAAAATATTTTCGTGTTATTGTCAATTTAAATTAGTCAGATAGTGGGACGGAGCCTATAAAAGATCAAAATAGCTGAAAACAGCTTCGAAATGCGTCACCTGGATGCAAAGTTATAACGATTTCATGAAACTGCTGTATACCTTAGGTGGATTTCGCCAGTTGATGAATTTGCTTGATACAAATAATTTTTGAAGTTCTATGTTCGCTAGGCGCACGTGCGAGGTGTCAAAAGACGCGTCTCCGCGCGGGCTAGCGAGCTATGTAGTTACTGAAATTTATGCTGAAGAAAAATTTTGACTTTTCGTCAAAAAACGTATTTTTCGACTGAAAAGTATGTGAAAACCGGGAATTACGACTACCAAACGGGACTCGAGCTCGCGGAACGCGCACCAGAATACAGGTAAGGCAGGCAATTATCTATTTAAACTAGGTCCAAAGTTGATTTTGAAGAGAAAATTTAGAGTTAAAAATTAATTAAGATATTTGTAAAGAAAATGTTGAAATTTTTTCTAAGTCCCAGAACGAAAAAATATTTTCGTGTTATTGTCAATTTAAATTAGTCAGATAGTGGGACGGAGCCTATAAAAGATCAAAATAGCTGAAAACAGCTTCGAAATGCGTCACCTGGATGCAAAGTTATAACGATTTCATGAAACTGCTGTATACCTTAGGTGGATTTCGCCAGTTGATGAATTTGCTTGATACAAATAATTTTTGAAGTTCTATGTTCGCTAGGCGCACGTGCGAGGTGTCAAAAGACGCGTCTCCGCGCGGGCTAGCGAGCTATGTAGTTACTGAAATTTATGCTGAAGAAAAATTTTGACTTTTCGTCAAAAAACGTATTTTTCGACTGAAAAGTATGTGAAAACCGGGAATTACGACTACCAAACGGGACTCGAGCTCGCGGAACGCGCACCAGAATACAGGTAAGGCAGGCAATTATCTATTTAAACTAGGTCCAAAGTTGATTTTGAAGAGAAAATTTAGAGTTAAAAATTAATTAAGATATTTGTAAAGAAAATGTTGAAATTTTTTCTAAGTCCCAGAACGAAAAAATATTTTCGTGTTATTGTCAATTTAAATTAGTCAGATAGTGGGACGGAGCCTATAAAAGATCAAAATAGCTGAAAACAGCTTCGAAATGCGTCACCTGGATGCAAAGTTATAACGATTTCATGAAACTGCTGTATACCTTAGGTGGATTTCGCCAGTTGATGAATTTGCTTGATACAAATAATTTTTGAAGTTCTATGTTCGCTAGGCGCACGTGCGAGGTGTCAAAAGACGCGTCTCCGCGCGGGCTAGCGAGCTATGTAGTTACTGAAATTTATGCTGAAGAAAAATTTTGACTTTTCGTCAAAAAACGTATTTTTCGACTGAAAAGTATGTGAAAACCGGGAATTACGACTACCAAACGGGACTCGAGCTCGCGGAACGCGCACCAGAATACAGGTAAGGCAGGCAATTATCTATTTAAACTAGGTCCAAAGTTGATTTTGAAGAGAAAATTTAGAGTTAAAAATTAATTAAGATATTTGTAAAGAAAATGTTGAAATTTTTTCTAAGTCCCAGAACGAAAAAATATTTTCGTGTTATTGTCAATTTAAATTAGTCAGATAGTGGGACGGAGCCTATAAAAGATCAAAATAGCTGAAAACAGCTTCGAAATGCGTCACCTGGATGCAAAGTTATAACGATTTCATGAAACTGCTGTATACCTTAGGTGGATTTCGCCAGTTGATGAATTTGCTTGATACAAATAATTTTTGAAGTTCTATGTTCGCTAGGCGCACGTGCGAGGTGTCAAAAGACGCGTCTCCGCGCGGGCTAGCGAGCTATGTAGTTACTGAAATTTATGCTGAAGAAAAATTTTGACTTTTCGTCAAAAAACGTATTTTTCGACTGAAAAGTATGTGAAAACCGGGAATTACGACTACCAAACGGGACTCGAGCTCGCGGAACGCGCACCAGAATACAGGTAAGGCAGGCAATTATCTATTTAAACTAGGTCCAAAGTTGATTTTGAAGAGAAAATTTAGAGTTAAAAATTAATTAAGATATTTGTAAAGAAAATGTTGAAATTTTTTCTAAGTCCCAGAACGAAAAAATATTTTCGTGTTATTGTCAATTTAAATTAGTCAGATAGTGGGACGGAGCCTATAAAAGATCAAAATAGCTGAAAACAGCTTCGAAATGCGTCACCTGGATGCAAAGTTATAACGATTTCATGAAACTGCTGTATACCTTAGGTGGATTTCGCCAGTTGATGAATTTGCTTGATACAAATAATTTTTGAAGTTCTATGTTCGCTAGGCGCACGTGCGAGGTGTCAAAAGACGCGTCTCCGCGCGGGCTAGCGAGCTATGTAGTTACTGAAATTTATGCTGAAGAAAAATTTTGACTTTTCGTCAAAAAACGTATTTTTCGACTGAAAAGTATGTGAAAACCGGGAATTACGACTACCAAACGGGACTCGAGCTCGCGGAACGCGCACCAGAATACAGGTAAGGCAGGCAATTATCTATTTAAACTAGGTCCAAAGTTGATTTTGAAGAGAAAATTTAGAGTTAAAAATTAATTAAGATATTTGTAAAGAAAATGTTGAAATTTTTTCTAAGTCCCAGAACGAAAAAATATTTTCGTGTTATTGTCAATTTAAATTAGTCAGATAGTGGGACGGAGCCTATAAAAGATCAAAATAGCTGAAAACAGCTTCGAAATGCGTCACCTGGATGCAAAGTTATAACGATTTCATGAAACTGCTGTATACCTTAGGTGGATTTCGCCAGTTGATGAATTTGCTTGATACAAATAATTTTTGAAGTTCTATGTTCGCTAGGCGCACGTGCGAGGTGTCAAAAGACGCGTCTCCGCGCGGGCTAGCGAGCTATGTAGTTACTGAAATTTATGCTGAAGAAAAATTTTGACTTTTCGTCAAAAAACGTATTTTTCGACTGAAAAGTATGTGAAAACCGGGAATTACGACTACCAAACGGGACTCGAGCTCGCGGAACGCGCACCAGAATACAGGTAAGGCAGGCAATTATCTATTTAAACTAGGTCCAAAGTTGATTTTGAAGAGAAAATTTAGAGTTAAAAATTAATTAAGATATTTGTAAAGAAAATGTTGAAATTTTTTCTAAGTCCCAGAACGAAAAAATATTTTCGTGTTATTGTCAATTTAAATTAGTCAGATAGTGGGACGGAGCCTATAAAAGATCAAAATAGCTGAAAACAGCTTCGAAATGCGTCACCTGGATGCAAAGTTATAACGATTTCATGAAACTGCTGTATACCTTAGGTGGATTTCGCCAGTTGATGAATTTGCTTGATACAAATAATTTTTGAAGTTCTATGTTCGCTAGGCGCACGTGCGAGGTGTCAAAAGACGCGTCTCCGCGCGGGCTAGCGAGCTATGTAGTTACTGAAATTTATGCTGAAGAAAAATTTTGACTTTTCGTCAAAAAACGTATTTTTCGACTGAAAAGTATGTGAAAACCGGGAATTACGACTACCAAACGGGACTCGAGCTCGCGGAACGCGCACCAGAATACAGGTAAGGCAGGCAATTATCT
Source organism: Xanthia icteritia (assembly GCA_949128155.2). Lineage (NCBI taxonomy): Eukaryota > Metazoa > Arthropoda > Insecta > Lepidoptera > Noctuidae > Xanthia > Xanthia icteritia. The sequence continues at coordinate 6,028 of OX421944.2, read as the reverse complement.
ATTTAAACTAGGTCCAAAGTTGATTTTGAAGAGAAAATTTAGAGTTAAAAATTAATTAAGATATTTGTAAAGAAAATGTTGAAATTTTTTCTAAGTCCCAGAACGAAAAAATATTTTCGTGTTATTGTCAATTTAAATTAGTCAGATAGTGGGACGGAGCCTATAAAAGATCAAAATAGCTGAAAACAGCTTCGAAATGCGTCACCTGGATGCAAAGTTATAACGATTTCATGAAACTGCTGTATACCTTAGGTGGATTTCGCCAGTTGATGAATTTGCTTGATACAAATAATTTTTGAAGTTCTATGTTCGCTAGGCGCACGTGCGAGGTGTCAAAAGACGCGTCTCCGCGCGGGCTAGCGAGCTATGTAGTTACTGAAATTTATGCTGAAGAAAAATTTTGACTTTTCGTCAAAAAACGTATTTTTCGACTGAAAAGTATGTGAAAACCGGGAATTACGACTACCAAACGGGACTCGAGCTCGCGGAACGCGCACCAGAATACAGGTAAGGCAGGCAATTATCTATTTAAACTAGGTCCAAAGTTGATTTTGAAGAGAAAATTTAGAGTTAAAAATTAATTAAGATATTTGTAAAGAAAATGTTGAAATTTTTTCTAAGTCCCAGAACGAAAAAATATTTTCGTGTTATTGTCAATTTAAATTAGTCAGATAGTGGGACGGAGCCTATAAAAGATCAAAATAGCTGAAAACAGCTTCGAAATGCGTCACCTGGATGCAAAGTTATAACGATTTCATGAAACTGCTGTATACCTTAGGTGGATTTCGCCAGTTGATGAATTTGCTTGATACAAATAATTTTTGAAGTTCTATGTTCGCTAGGCGCACGTGCGAGGTGTCAAAAGACGCGTCTCCGCGCGGGCTAGCGAGCTATGTAGTTACTGAAATTTATGCTGAAGAAAAATTTTGACTTTTCGTCAAAAAACGTATTTTTCGACTGAAAAGTATGTGAAAACCGGGAATTACGACTACCAAACGGGACTCGAGCTCGCGGAACGCGCACCAGAATACAGGTAAGGCAGGCAATTATCTATTTAAACTAGGTCCAAAGTTGATTTTGAAGAGAAAATTTAGAGTTAAAAATTAATTAAGATATTTGTAAAGAAAATGTTGAAATTTTTTCTAAGTCCCAGAACGAAAAAATATTTTCGTGTTATTGTCAATTTAAATTAGTCAGATAGTGGGACGGAGCCTATAAAAGATCAAAATAGCTGAAAACAGCTTCGAAATGCGTCACCTGGATGCAAAGTTATAACGATTTCATGAAACTGCTGTATACCTTAGGTGGATTTCGCCAGTTGATGAATTTGCTTGATACAAATAATTTTTGAAGTTCTATGTTCGCTAGGCGCACGTGCGAGGTGTCAAAAGACGCGTCTCCGCGCGGGCTAGCGAGCTATGTAGTTACTGAAATTTATGCTGAAGAAAAATTTTGACTTTTCGTCAAAAAACGTATTTTTCGACTGAAAAGTATGTGAAAACCGGGAATTACGACTACCAAACGGGACTCGAGCTCGCGGAACGCGCACCAGAATACAGGTAAGGCAGGCAATTATCTATTTAAACTAGGTCCAAAGTTGATTTTGAAGAGAAAATTTAGAGTTAAAAATTAATTAAGATATTTGTAAAGAAAATGTTGAAATTTTTTCTAAGTCCCAGAACGAAAAAATATTTTCGTGTTATTGTCAATTTAAATTAGTCAGATAGTGGGACGGAGCCTATAAAAGATCAAAATAGCTGAAAACAGCTTCGAAATGCGTCACCTGGATGCAAAGTTATAACGGTTAGGTTAGGTTTTTTTTTTTTTTTTTTTTTTTTTTTTTTTTTTTTTTTTTTTTTTTTTAATTTCTACTACCTCCAACATAATCGGAGCCTATGCTTAGCTATCGCATTCATTCCAGTTCTCTCTTGTGTTCCTCTCGCACTTCCATTCTGCATACTTTATCTTTCTAGCATTCTTTCATCTTTCTCTCTTTAAGGGTAGGACGCCCTTTTTTATATACTATACTATTTGTCTACTCTTTTTCTATTATATTTATTTGGTTTTTATTTAGGAGAAATAAAAAATAGAACAACAACACCAATATTTTCTGTTTACAGGCTACAGGTTACAAGCTTATTCTAACTTATTTCTATTTTGTAATACCTACTATTTAATTATTTTTAATGCATACAGATTTTTTATCTACTCTTATGACTAGTTACATGTTTTATTATTTTTAATTGTTCTTGGGCAACTCTGATATTTGTTTCTTGTTTGTTTTACACATACATATTGTTAATTCTAAATGATTAATGCTTAACATTAATATTGTACATAATATTATGTAAACATTTTTGCTTATGCACTCTTATTTCTTTTTATAACCCTTTCACATATTTTTACGCAATATTCTAGTATGATCTCTCTTTTTTTGCCCGCTATTATTTGCCACATGTTTTCTGGTTCAATCTTGGTGTTGAGCTCATGCTCAGCCTCCATTCTTTCCCTGTCGAAGACGGGGCAGCTGAATAATATATGTGGCACCGTTTCATCAGCTTCAGGATCACAAATGCACGATGAGCTCCCCTTGCACTTGAAACGGTTCAAGTATTCCGAGAACCCACCGTGTCCCGTCATAATTTGTGTGACTACATTGTTGATTTTGCATTTCCTGATTATCCTGTAAGCCGCCACCGCATCCGGGAAAAACAGTTTGGTCACTGCAGCAGTTTCTGCAGACCTGTATCTATGGTCCCACTCTTCCAGCGTTGCCGTGCGAATGCATCGCTTGACGTACGAAACCGGACACAAGTCGTAGTCAGGCTTTCGTTTGGAACCTTCAGCGGCTCTTTTGGCTAATTCGTCGGCTCTCTCATTTCCTTCCAGACCCGCGTGAGCTTTGATCCAAAATAAGGAAACAGCCTTGTTTTGGATACACAGTGATCTTATATTGGCCCTTGCCTCCACTGCAAGTGGGTGGTGTCGGTCGTGATTTTGAATGGTTTGGAGAGCTGCCATGGAGTCGCTGAAAATTCCAAACGATTGCGCACTGTGTTTCAGGATCTCCCTGGTTGCAACGCATATCGCCAAAAGCTCAGCCTGGTAAACGGTGGAGTAGTGTGGGAGAGCAAGCTTGAGAGCTTTGGTTTCGGCATCACCGCTCCATATGGAGAGTGCCGCCCCGACCTTGCCTCCAATCTTGCTCCCGTCCGTGAAGATACGAACCTCAAGTTCGTTCTGGGCATCAAGTTGCTCTTTGTTTACCAGGCTTACGAGCTCTAGCTCAGCGCGCTCTGCGGGGTGTGGATCTTCCATTACCGAGGCAGTCTGCTCGACCCTCCTGTCGCCAAGTGCTAGCTGAGGCACCCCCCTCCTGGCCTCGTATAATGATGCCGCCTCTCGGACACGCAGGTCGAGAGGTAGTATCCCAGCCAGCACCAGTGCAGAGTTCAAGGAGACTGTCCGGTATGCCTTGCACAGCTTTTGTGCAATACCGCGCTGAACTGCTCCCAACTGTTTCATGACGCCCAGCTTTCCAACGGCCGGCGCCCACACGCTGGCGGCGTACAGGATGACTGGTTCCACTGTGGCCACATATATTATTCTTATGACTTCAGGGTGAAGTCCCCAGCTGGTTTTTGCCGCCCTTGTTAGTTGGTTGTGGATTCCTATTGCCTTCCTGCACACATTTGCGACGTGGGTGTTAAAGGTCAGCTTTTTGTCGATGGTGACACCTAAGATTTTGATCTCGTTGGACATGGCAATGTCAATCCCGCCCATGGTCAGGCGTGGGGTGTCATATTTTAATTTGCGAGTGATAACCATTGCGTTGGTTTTATGCGGGGCGAATTTAAGTTTGTTCTGTACACCCCACGCCCGAACATGTTCGAGAGCGGCACTGGCACGTCCCTGGATCTCCAGCGATGTGTCACCATCAAAGATCAGCACAACATCGTCTGCAAATGCCTGGCAATAGTCACCCCTAGCTTCTAGGCTGTTAAGAAGGGGGTCCAGCAAAAGATTCCATAATATCGGTCCCCCTATGGAACCCTGAACACAGCCCTTACTTGTAGCCTTGCCGAACTCTTCGCCTGCGTACCTGACCCTGACCTTTCTATTTTTGAGATAGCTGTCGATGACCCTCCTCAAGCCAATTGGACATTTTTCCTCAGCCAGGCGGACTCTTATAGCTGGCCACCATGCGCTGTCAAAAGCTCCCTCTATGTCCAAGGATACTACGACTACTATTTTCTTTTGTTCCAGCTTGTTGCGTATGTGCTGCATTAGTGCGTAAAGGGAGTCCTCTGTGCTCCTCTGGGGCATGAATCCATACTGGCGAGTACTCATCCTTGGGATCAAGTGGAACTTGAGGCGGGCCACCAACATCTTCTCGTAAATTTTCCCTAGTATTGGTAACAGACCAATTGGTCTGTACGCCTTTGGGGTGCTGTAGTCGGTTTTTCCAGGCTTCTTCAGCACGATCACTATCGCCTCCTTCCAGACTTCAGGGAAGTGGTGGCATTTCAAACAAGCGTTCATAAGAGCGAGGGCCACCTCAGGGGCACCTCCGATAGCCTGGCAGCAAATATCGGCGGTGAAGCCGTCTGCTCCTGGAGCTTTTTTGGCGTTGAAGGACTTGCACGCCGCCATCAGTTCAGCCATCGTGAATGGTGGATCGCATGAATTATCTTGCCCTCCAACATTCACAATGTCAGCCTTTTCTCTGATAAGGCGGTGATGTGTGCTGTCACTGTCTGTATGGTCTTCTGGATAAAATGTGTTCGCCAGTAGTTCGACTGATCCTTCCGTGTCCAGCACCTCCCCGTCCTTCACTAGCGGTTGGTCCTCTCCCCTTCCCTTGGTCCTTGCTATCACCCGGTAAATCCCTTCCCAGACCCCCTCTCTGTCCTGTTTTGCGCAAAAGTTCTTCCAACTCTCGACCATGTCTTTGGCTGCTTCTGTTTCATACTCAGCTTTCTGTTTCAGGTACTCTTCGACAACCTTCGATCTTCGGGCCGGTGCAGCACACCTGATTCTGCGTTTTCTGGTGGCGACCTCCTTCTTCATCCTCTCGAGTTTCTCGGACCACCACGGGAAAGTGAGCACTTCGTTACTCTTCTTCATAGGCATTGATGAAGTGCATGCGTCTCTTATTATTTGTGTGTATCTATTTATAGTTATATTAAGTTGGTCAGCTGTATTTAATTTGTCAATTTCTAGTTTATAAATGTTGTTCTCTTGCATTAATTGGCTGAGTTTCTCACGAAACTCAGGCCAATTTGCTTTTTTTGTATTGAAAATTCTAGTGGTTCTGTTGATTTTAATGCCTTTAGACCTTTTTAATTTGATGTTAAAAACAATCCCGTTGTGATCCGAGCTAGTGAGACCCTCGTCTACCCTCCAGTCGTCCACCAAGTCCAGAATATCCGTCGAGCATGCTGTGATGTCGACGTGGCTGCAGTAACGTTTTCCCCCTCTGATCGTGTCGAAGGTTGGAATTTCCCCTCTGTTGAGTATGTTAAGACTCAGCTCGTTTAGGACTCCAGATACTTCTTCGCCCCTGTAGTCAATGGACAAGCTTCCCCACCAGGTGCTTTTTGCATTTGCGTCTCCTCCAACAATCCACATTCTGGAACCTACTTCTTCCTCGACGTGTTTTAGGTGCTCGAGGTATGGTCCCACTGGCTGGTCCGGCTCAAGATAAAAGGAGACCAGTGTAATTCTCCAGGCACTGGTCCGGATCCCCACCACGGTGATGTTGTTCGTGGTGAGTTTCGGGTACTGCGTGACTATAAGGTCTTGGTCGAAGACCGCTATTGCGGCCTTTACAGTCCCATCTCCTGTATCGGTGCTCTGAAAGATTCGAGCACCCCTGTGGTTTTTCATGGCCTTAGCTCCACCCACATATGGTTCCTGGAGGAGAGCAACCGCAACTCCGCGTTTTACGGCTTCCAACAAGAGCTCGTTTGTTGCCAATTTTTTCCGCTGGAGGTTGGCTTGTATTATTTTGTAGAGGTTTGGGTTG